>VKKT01000254.1:223146-236209 GCA_008038995.1 Haliotis laevigata
CCATGTGGGGAATCGAACCTGGGTCTTCTGCGGGATGAACGAACGCCTTAACCACTAGGCTATCACACCGCCCAGACTTGTGTGCAGTAACGCATGGTATATGTGTTTTGCCAGCTGAGTAATGTCGATGGCCCCCTAATGTGCACACTGTTATGCACCAATGTTATGGCCATGATAATGACCACTGTAGTGCCGACTTTAGGACAAGTGTAATAACGACTGTACTGACCTCTAGACGGACGTTTGAAGGACGTTTGCATGATGGCCTGTACGGACCACGGGAGAATCACTATGATGGCCACTGTTGATCTCACTGTACCGGCATATTGTGTTTGTTTTCTTCGCGTTAAAGGCTGCACTCAACAAATATTCCAGCTATATCACGCCTGTCTGTAAATCTTCAGGGGTCCTGGTTACTATGATGGCCACTAAACGGCCCTATGTACATGTCACTTTCATTGTTTATTTTATTCCGTTTATGATGTGTTCCTACATGCACTAACTATTTGAAAGTGAATGCCTGTTTGATTAAATTTATAAATTAAATTACTGTATTTATATTTGTTTTTTTCTCAATACATGTATCGCAAATTTAGCAACACCAGTTTCGTATCATCTGAAACATACAAAAAGTGTAATTACAATTTTATTAAAATTATTTTCGGATTGAATCATATTTTGGGATATGGTTAAGATCTTTATCGATCCCTTCATTAACGGGACCAACAAACTTTGCTCAGTCTGTAATCTTGTACCAAACGCGATCTTTATGCGCCTGTGTGGCCATTAGGTGAGAATAAACTATCTACAAATTTGGTTGCAGGCGTGGAGAATTTGATTTAAGTAATAATATGGCACATTGATGCTCTCACATCAAAGCAAATGGGTATCTTGAATGAGCATCTCCCGATGAGCACTGCTTATCATCTGAAGTATGTGGTCGATAAACCTTCTCATTAAGGAAGCATTAAGTTTTAATGTATGAAACTGCCTTCCGATTAATGTTGCTGATACTATACGTTATGAATACATATGGCTGCTGCTTACGCTTCTCATTGTCAGAAACTAATCCATGTGTGCTGATGAGGCTTAACTAGATCAGAGTAATGGCGTGACTTAATGCCGAGCTTTAATGTTACATGAGTCAACTGCATGATTCGTATAGAACTCCTTTCATCCCATTATATCATGCTTCCATGAAAACCAATCAATCATTAGTGTCTTGTAACAAGAAAGCAAATTTGTTGTGTGGTATTTTAAAACATATTCTGTTATAAACTAGATTCGCTCGCGGATGTGTGTGAGTGTGTTGTGTGTTGTGAGTTATTGGTGACCCATCCTTGTTTGTCCATCTAATGCCGAGTACCAGACAGGGTAACAATAACTAATAACGCCTCTACATTTCGCTACCCAGATAGATACCCTATTTATACCACTAAGAACACTAAGAGGCATCGGTCACTATATACCGGCAGTCGGAGCCGTATAGTGTAGAAATAGCGACACAAAACTTTCAACAACAATAAAGTGAGCGTGAATATAGTTTTACGCCGCTTTTAGCAATATTCCAGTAATACCATGGCTGGGGTACATCAGAAATGTTCAACAAGAATAAGAAATCTTTAGCAAAGGCAAAGTCGATTGTACGATTCCGACTTATCGCGCGCATGTGTTGATGAAAGACTTTCCAAAAGTGATGATACCAGATTTCAGCGAAAATCTGATTTATTATTTTCCAATGGTAGCACCCGTCAAAAGCACATGCAAACGCAAGTCAATTGTTCAACGGGGAAAACATCCGGTACACATCATAGAAGTGAAAATGGGGAATAGCTTTGGACATCATTATTGTCTTTGAGCTGTCAAATTTGGAAATGTCCTCCGCACAGGATTCCTGATCAACAGGTACAATTCTATTCAATGTGGCATTTCCACAAAGGATCCAAGGCGTATTTCGCAACTTCAATCATCGCTGTAGTAAACAGGTTGGTTGCACATTCTCAAAGCCTAGGATCTTAAAGCCAAATTACATTGTAATGAATAAGCAAAGTACATTGTACTTGTGTCACAGTCCCTTTAATTGCCACTTAACGAGGTAGTGTAGTTTAGACTTGTTGCTGTCAATGTTCGAGTTGGAACTTAAATAATGATTAGTCTTTCAGATCTTTTAATCATACACAGCATTAGACTGCATTTATTCTCGTGAGTCTGTCATTTATTTCGCATATTGGCTTTATTTGGGATGACAGTGACGCAGGTCGGAAACGTTTACTACTTTTCTGAAGCCCGATTGTAATGAGAATGTAATTGTGACCTATGAGGTCAATTTCATATCAAGACTCATATCAGGAAAATACATGCACATAAATGACAGAAACTCATTTAATGTGTATAAGCATTTCGACAGTGCGGCAAAAGGTGGTGATGGATTAGTCTATTTAAGTCACATGTCACTTTCGTAATGAAGGTAGAAATTACAATTACTTGCATATCGAATAACTGTCAGCTTTACTGAATGAAAGTAGTTTGTTTCACTAGAGCAGAGAAAGATCAACTTTGAAAGTAATTGAATCTAGCAGGTGTGAAATTGTCGTTTAGAATAATATTTTTGGTGGTGTGTGCAGACACGATGTAATCAGGGAATTTGAGGCGTGAGCCGAGGCCGAGAACATGTATTATGGTTGGTCTCCCTTGGGTGTGAGATCCAGTTAAAGTTGATGTGGTCAGTTGTAGAAAGGAGATGTGAAGACGAACAGAGATAGTCCTAAATACAAGAAGCATTTTGTATTAGGTAAGCACACAGTGGTGGTAGTGATGATGATGGTGATGGTGGTGGTGCTGGTGGTGATGTCGGTGCACAACAGCACCTAGTCTAAACCTAGTTGGACTTAGAGCTGATCTGGCTGACTGGCAGATCCACAAGACTGTGGAGATGAGGCGTATACGCACTGCTGAATTAAGTCATTTGACGGGTTCTAGATTTATATAATTCATAGATACATGGTAGGATGCCTTTTGAATTTTCACTCTTAAAAGGTTTTTATACGTACGTATATCAGTACAGTGGTAGAGAATGAATACAGGTTTGGGTGGGGAAGCGTCAAAAAGAGTGCGTAGAAGCTCGGATGAAAGAATGCGGGCTTGCACGAGTAAGAACTCGGACACTGTTATAGATATAGATTTTGAAGCGTTAGCCATAGAGAGTATGATCGGGTTCCGAGTAAGAACTCGGACACTGTTATAGATATAAATTTTGAAGCGTTAGCGATAGAGAGTACGATCATGGACAGTGTAAGAGAAGGGATGCAGGCTTGGGCGGGACAGCGTCAACAATCGAAAGTGGAAAGATGGAAGTGTTAGAGGCGGAATGTAACGTGATTGGGGAGCACCGGCGATAGCGAATAGGAGCTTGGACAGATAGAAGGAATGCAGGCTTGAGTGAGTGAGTGCGTGAGTGAGTGCGTGAGTGAGTGAGTGAGTGAGTGAGTGAGTGAGTTAAAATTTAACGTCACGTCGGCAATATTTCAGCCATATTGTGACGAGAAATGTTTTACATAAACAATAAATTTAAGTTGCTAAATAATCAGTCATCGAAGCACTGATGAAGTCTAAAACTAGCATGAACATGTAAAACGATTTTATTTACGAAGACAATACAATATAAAAACGGGCTATAGGTCGCCAACAACTGAAGGTAGATCACCATACTAGGAACCATGGGCTTGGGTGGGAAGGCGAGACTGATGAGTGAAACCTGTTCATTATGACCAGTGGTGGTTGTGCCAGACACGGAATGAGGATTGGGTAGGGTGTTGACGTAGGTTCCTATAACAACGATAGATTTGAGCAATTTTGCCATATGGATGACAAGATGAATATACAAGGAGCAGGAAGGGGTATACTCCGAAGAAACTGCATTTTGAAGGCTCACACCAGAGTATTCCAATTCGGTGAAATGCATGCCATAACTCCAACGTAGTAATTGTGAGGGATTTTACGCCTTCCGTAAAACAGAAAATAGCCGCTGCGTTTTAACATTACCACATTATGTAAGGAAATCAGTGCTGACTACAGAAGATATACCACTTTACGTTGAACCCAAACAGTCTCAGACATCCAAATCCCAATTTATTGGACAATCCAAGCCAAGGTATTTCAAGCATGAGGTAGTTTTTGACTGATAAATTTGCAGTAGTTTTCAAATGTATTGGCAGCCGTGAAATAAAGCCACTTTCTGTCCAAGTATTCAGACACATTATAACCAATGACAAACAGCACACGACATGAACCACAGTAATTGGACTCGGGAGATCTCAGTAGTAACTATGTCCACTTTATTCAAGCAAGGTTATTGCTCTTTCTGATTGAGATCAATATGATAACTCAATGTGTTTGATTCTATAAATCCGATAGTGTTGATCAACAGAAACCCCATTTCTCATTGTAAACGAATCGATGTGCAACGAAGACTGGAATTGCAGTGGATAGAGTGAGTGAATGTGTTTAGTTTTACGCCGCAATATTCCAGCTATATGGCGGCTGTCTGTAAATGATCGAGTCTGGACCAGACAATCCAGTGATGAGCATCGACTGAGATACGATGACATGTGTCAACGACCCTGAAGCCGTTAGTCGCCTCTTACGACAAGCATGAGTTACTGAAGATCAATTCTATCCCGGATCTTCACGGGTCGCCATGGATAGAAATATGCTTACATCACGTAAATACATGCGAAAGAGCATGGCTGTATGTGCATGTGTGTGTGTGTGTGCGCGCGTGCGTGCGTGCGTGCGTGCTTGCGCGTGTGTATGTGAACGAAACATAATTTGTAAGAACATTCGGACACGTTCATATATGTCTTAACTGCTACCTATGTATAAGTAATTTTCTCATCGTTAATACAGGTCCTTGCATCAGTCCGTGTATTGCATGATGCCATTTCATTGTTGATATTCATTATCTAGAATGCATCCTGAACTGGGTTGCAGGATGTTAATGATCAACTCCTGTCCATAATTATTTATGTTAAATTTCACATATAATATTATATAAACTAACATCACGATGTGACTGAGAACCCGGATGTACGGAAATGTCAGTTATGACTACGTGTCCAGGTTTCTGATTCACAAAGTGACGTTAGTACGGTGATACTAACTAACATACTTTAACAAAGGCCTACGATATGCTTTGCGCTAAGATCGCTTTTTGGAGCGGGGTTCCCTCCTCGAAGAGCGATTTCACGCTTGAAAACGATCACATAGCACCATACTGCTGACCTAAGACTGTAGGTTGTATACCAATACTGAAATGCTTGTATTGATTGTCGAGAATATTTCTGATTCTGATATAACATTTCTAATTGTTCATAACAAACACCTTGCGGATGTTTATGAATTATGGTAAACTGATGGGCGACTGAATCCGAGTGTGTATATCTTGAAACTAAAGGGAATTTGAAAGATAAATATTTTGAAATAAATGGACATTTGACCTGTCTTTGGCCTGTCTTTGATCTGCCTGTGACTTGCCTTTGACCTGCCTGTGACTTGCCTTTGGTCTGACTTTGACCTACTGTGAGTTGCCTTTGACCTACCTGTGAGTTGCCTTCACCTGCCTGTGAGGTGCCTTTGACCTGTCTGTGACCTGCCTGTGACTCACTTGACAGGTGCCTTCAGTTGGGCGGGATAAATTAACTTTTTGCACGAATACCCGTGTTGTTCACGATTTGATCAATTCGTAAACTTATGACCTAGTATAATCGGAATCGTACAAAAGAATAAGGTTTCACCTTTATTATTGGTGTACATATTTACTATTAGTACCTATGATGAATCCTACGGAGAATTTCAAAGTCGTCAGAGACATAGCAATCATCTTGCAGTCGACTGTTGTAAGCGGTAATTCAAAGGAGATAGAGGTCGTTGACATCTGCCCTTTTCCTGCAACAGGATTCAAACATAAAAAAGCTAAACTTATAACCCTTTGCAGTTTTAACACATTCCGGAGCGGTGGGGTAGCCGAATGGTTAAAGCGTTCACTCGAAACGCAGAAGACCCGGTTGGATTCCCCACATGGGCATAATGTGTGAAGCCCATTTCTGGTGTCCCTCACCGTGAAATTGCTGGAATATTGCTAAACGTTGCGTAAAACCATACTCACTTACTCAGTTTAACTCATTCAGGTTAGTGTAAAAGTTCCCGCTGTCGTTAAACTGTGAGGACCGCCCTCGTGATGTTGTGGAGAGAACGCCGACAGGTTCTGCGTCAGGGGACAGTGGGATATCCTAGTGGTTAAAGCGTTAGCTCGTAACGCTGGACATCAGGGTTCGATTCCCCACATGGGTACAATCTGTGGAGGCAATTTTTGGTGTCCCCAGCCGTCATATTGGAATACGTAAATTGTGAAACCATACTCACTCACTCACTCTGGGTCAGTCTGCCTTATCTGGGTAGTGTTTTCAACTTGAGCTCTCAATGGGCTCGCAAAAAAGGTTGGATACGACCTCGAACCCTTTTTAGCCTCAGCTGACATATTCATGTAAACACGGCAATGGAATTGTGCATTACAGTATCTTTGTCTGATGAGTTGCCATAAAACTAAATATTCATTGGTGTTTGGGACGTTGAAAGAAGATTGATGACTACCTTGTTACATTACCCAAGTATGTCATGAGTTCGCATAAACATTACTTTGAATTAATCGAAATAAAAACCGAAAAACTCCATAAATCCTCTTTGGAGCTAAGTCTGTGATAACTCAACGATGTAATTTGACGAGCAATCTTATATGACTGATTTTCCAGGAGTCCAGTAGGTTTCTCAGATTGGTACCTAATCTTTATTTATGTGCTTTGCATTCGACGTTACTGATATGTGAAACTGGTATGTATTTAGAAAGATAGAATTACATATCAAAGCACTGAAATAAAAACAACACTAAATATTTAATAAGGAAACAAATTTTATCCAAATTACTCGATATCCATCGTTATAGTTTGACTGGGATTTTCATAAAGTTTGGAAATAGCCACAGTAGTCATCACTTGAAAGATCAGGCACTCATTAAAAATTCCCGTTGCAAGAGTACGTCCCTATGTAATTAAAATGTTTCTGAAAGTCGATACCTCCGCTATGAAAGAAAACTTCAAAACAGGGCTACTGAAGTTTAGATATCCTGAATGTTATCCAGCAAGATTTCTTGCTGAAAGATCAGCATTTGAAGTGTCCTTAAATGGTCGTTTGGGATTTCGAAAGCAGGCTCTTTTATCAATATTTTTCTCGGTGGTGCGGCCATCAGCAAAATCATGATTAATTTCAAAGATCGTTGGAAGCCAAATGCAGGAATCTAAGGTGTCACATAAACGTTTTTAAAACTTTATATCTTCCCTAAAGATATACTTAAACACCAATAACTATTATACTATTATAAATCTAATCTAATTCTAAAAGGATCAATGCAGCTTACTAAATTACTTAAACTAGGTACACATAAACTAGCCTGTGTCTTATATTGCTAATATTCCCATATCAACAATGAAACCAGTTACTGTATCATTTCAGAAAGTTTCATATTTCTCACAGTTTGAAACGTTTGTATAACCAAAGTACATGCATCGGTCAAGCATTATCAGTAGATATGAATGGACAAGAATGGACCGATAATTCGGGTATTGTCAGTGTGCCAAGCTAGAATCAAATTCAAAACATCACGAAACATGTTAGGCGAAACTATCAATCATATAATCTTTCTTTGCAGTACATTTAACAAAAGAGTCAACAAGTAAAGATCAGAATTGTGTGTTTCTAGTGCCGCGGTGAACATAAATTCCAACCGCTTAATAAAATCCTTGTTGTGTCCTTATTTGCAAAGACGCAAACTTGCGTTATTGGTTGAGAAAAACGCCTATAGACGACAACGGCGACGACAGGTTGTGACATACGCTCATTTGAATATTAGCCAGGTGAGCTAAGAGAGTATGCATGCCACTAGTATACGTTAATCTAGAGCACGATCTGTTTAGAAGTCCAACATCTGTGTCGTTAATGTTTGTGGTACTAACAACATATTTCCTTTCTCGTTCCAGGCCATTATATTCAACGTGAAAAGAGGACCATTTGTTGAAGACTTTTACCAGTGTGTAACTTTCGGATCGTACGCTGGAGAGTGGCAAAGCCAGCTGTACACCGTCGCCTCCCTACTGCTAATGTTTGTCATTCCACTTGTTACCATAGGAACGGCTTATGGATTAATTTTCTGCACAATATCCAGAAAGTCAAAAGAATTCACAGGTGCGTATGATGTGGCTTTATTGGAATACGTGACGAAATAGAATAACATTATTTAAAAGATAAAATTAGTTTTCTACTATTACCGAAAATAATTGATTTATGTAAATTATCTCTCCTGGCATCGAGTTTTTTTGCGGATTTCGGAGTCTTTCATCGTGTGTAATCTGATTACCAATGTGGTCATAGATGCATCGGGCAAATAAAGTTCTTTTTTCGCTGCGCAGTGTTGTTTCGTTCCCGCAGATGAAACAACTGAAACGATCGTCCCGTTGTTGAATAATTGAATGAATAGTCATCATTATAACCGTGCGAATGCAGCCATCACTGTAAACTCGAATTATCGAATACATTGGAATCAGATATTTTGGACTGTTTGTGTTACAACAGAACGAACTGAAATATTTATTATGATTAAGGAGGGAATATATGTAATCCAATAACGGACACTGTCGCGTTGCCGCGTTATCGCACTTACCAAAACAAGCAAAGTGTCAAAATTAACTAAAGCCAGTCAATGCGATATTTTGGCCATTTGTCGCTAAGCATTGTCACGCTTCGTTGAAATATTGATTACATACAGAAAGTACTACAAGAGTGGGAATGCGACAATGTCCCTGCTAGGATTCCATAGTGATGACATCGTAACTGATGCAGTACAGTGAAATATGACCGATGCGACGAGAAGCAATTCTGTGGCACTGAAGCAATTTCTCCAAGAACCCGGCCCCCCAGACGAATGCTAAATATAAATTTGAATGAAAAGAGACATAACAGTAAATACCTGGACACTGGTAAATCTATACACACACGGTACTCAAATTTACGAGATCTGTACAGACCCGTGAAGATCCGGGTTAGAATTGGTCTTCAGTAACAAATGCTTGTGGTAAGAGACGACTGAGGGAATCGGGTGGTCAGGCTCGCTGACTTGGTTGACACGTGTCATCGTATCCCGGTTGCGTAGATCGATGCTCATGCTGCTGATCTCTGGAGTGTCCAGACTCGATCATTTACAGACCGCCGCCATATAGCTGGAATATTGCTGCGGGGATCCAGTCATTTCCCAACAAAGTCAATTCCCCCACTCAGAGTGGCGTTAAATAACTAACCAACCCACTAAATCATTGTGTAGATCGAGTACACAACGTGAGTGACTGAATTTAGTTTTACGCCAGAATCAGCAATAATCCAGGTATATGGCGGCGGAGTACACTCTGTGTGTGTGTGTGTGTGCGTGCGTGCGTGCGTGTGTGTGCGTGCGTGTGCGTGTGTGTGTGTTGTTCCTTTATGCCCCACTAAGTAATATTAAAACCCCATGCAGCTGGGTTGTTAGTAAGTCTGCACCAGGGTACCGTCTATGTTAAGGTATGGGATTGATGGGGAACAGTCGACGAGGTCGTAGTTTATTGAGACGCAATCCTAGTAACTAAACCTTAAACGACAAGCATAGTTTGACGTACAGCTGAATCTCACACTGGGAGTTATGGAGCAAAGAATAAACATATTTTATGGAGATCTTGAGAGTTACAAAGTCTAATGGAACTATATTGCAAGTAGCATGTACTGATGCCAACCATCACCTTACATAAACTGAAATACCACCCCACATCTCATCTAAGATGCGTTCTCTTACCTCAGTAATGTGAGAGTGTGACACATTCACTTCCAATCTACTGAACGCAATGTGATCATATCAGGAACAGAACCGGGATAATCGGTTCTACGAGTCAACGTCTGGAACCTTTAGGCTACGAATTTAAGCCCTTAAAGCATTGAATTTAGGGGTCGAGAATCGTTATTTTTGTCTTCAGAAGCGTTACCCTACCTGCTAAGAAGTTTTAATTGGTGTACAGAAGAGGTTTGAATGATACCTTACGGTCTCTTATGACCACGACAGATTGACCTGGTGTTGCACAATTCCAATCAATCAGTCTACAATTGTGTGGATGAGAAATAGCACAGGTCTCTTGGGCCTCTTATATCACTGCTTTCTGAAGCACAGGAAAAATTTCCCCGACAAGATATTAGATTTGCGTTCCATTCAGTGAATTTGTTAAATAAATATGTTTTCAAATATGACAACAGGGGAGGGTTATTTTATGCTGTCAACTGAAACAGCTTGCCAGGCGTCATTCAGAAACATTACTCAAATCGCCGGATCCGATTTATCGTTAGGGGAGTCCAAATGGTAAAACAATGGCAAAGGTTCGATGGCGGTACACAGGTTTAATGTGTGGAGTCCGGTCGTGGTGTTCCCACAATTGTTGATTATTGTTAAAAATGGTGTAACATCCCAATAACCCTAAGTGACTAACAGGCACCTTCTTGTAGAAATACATTTAACAATAACAAACAGTTACCTACCAGTCTGATATATACCAGGCGTTATTAATGAAGGGTCAAATGATATGTAGCGCATGTAAATAAAAGTTTCTCAGAAAAAATGGACCTAAGAGTGTCATCATAATGTTTATTGTGTTGACAAACGTGACACATCGTGACACGCAGACAAAAAGTTCAAACAGCACTAGCAAACATTATTTGTATAGACCAACCCCCCAAAATAAAAATGACAAACACGAAGCACTCGGTCATTCAGTTGTTGGCAATCTATAGCCTGTTTTTACATTGTATTGCCATTTCTAGTAAAATGTTTTAGATTTAATTACTAGGTTTAAATGGATATCTGTGATACACTATTAGATTTACTGTTCTTCGTCAACAGGCATTTATTTTCTAATTTTATTGATCACTAATATAATTAATTGTTCTCGTCACGGTATGGCTGAAATATTGCCGATGTGGCGATTAATTATAACTCACTCACTCACTCGTCCCGTATCAAGTTCACAGAAAGAGCTTGCGGAATCACATTCCATTCCTCTACTAGAGCTCTGCAGAGTCCTGGGAGATCCACTGGTGTTGAGTGACGTGTGTACACACGTAGACCGAGTTCATCCCAGTCATACTCAATTGGGTTGAGGCTGGTGAGCATGTTAGCCACACCATCGGCTCTAGACCGTGCTGCCTAAGGAATTCAGTGCCTAAGGGAGTCGTGGCCATATGAGGCCTAGCGTTGTCGTCTTGCACTAAAGAGGGTCGATGCATAGCTTGCAGGAATGGTACTGCCATAGGAGCCAGAATCTCGTCCCGATAACGCTGTCCGGTAAGATTACCGTTGACCACGTGCAGTGGAGCAGGTCCAGTAGCAGTTATCCCAGCCCAAACCATGACAGATCACCCGCAAAATCGGTTGTGCGTGGCCACAATTGCACCTGTGATTCGCACTCCATTCCGACGATAAATCCTCTGCCGACCATCATGGAAGGACAAATTCAATCTGCTTTCATCTGTGAAGAGCACAAGAGGCCATTGACGTTGATTCCAGCGTCCATGATGTCTACTCTATCTCAAACGCGCCTACCTGTGACGTGGTGTTAGTGGTGGACGAACTGCAGGTCGCATACAGGGGAGTACGACTGCCCTTAAACGTCGACGAACGGTGCTCCTGGATATCCTTACATTGTTAAAATTGTGCTCTGTCTGAAGATCTGCTGCGTTAAGGAATCTGAACAACATTACGTAACGCAGTGTTAATTATGTGCCTATCTTCTCAGACTGTTGTGACTCTGGGGCGACCTTGTCGACGTACATATTCCAGGGGACTCATTGGCTGGAAATCTCTGCCACGGTCTACCAATAGCACTCTGACTCACATTAAAGCGGACAGCAACTTGCCGGTGCGTTTGACCAGATTCCAAAAGGCCTATAGTCGTCATTTTAAGCTGCGATCTCAAGAAGGGACCCGAACGGTGAACGACAGTGAAAAGGCATCAATGCATTAATTTTGTATTTTCCTCCACTCTCCATGGATAGAGCGACTTTCACGCGCAAATCATTGACATTAAGTGGCAGGTGGATTTCTTTATTGACAATTTGAATAAAACTGTGCCATGCGTAACAGAATGTATCGGACGTTAAAGAACGTAATAATGACATTTCAACGGCCTGATGTGTTTTTCCATACTGTAAAAAGAGTTTGTAAAACATTCAGTTGTATATATTTCAAACAAAAACTAGTTTACAACTTTTAAGAAATAGTGTAACCAATAGCTTGACCCTTCATTAATGACGCCGAGTATACATTTTCAAAATGCCAAAATGTCTCCTGTTCTACCTACGCCGCAAATACATGCAACGTTATTGAAATAACAAAAACTGATCAAAAACATATTCTCGAGTTACCAGGAATAAAAGTGAATAGTTCTCTTTCATCAAGATCACGCGTGATTTCAAAGAACATTATTGGTTACCAAGACGCTGAGCCAGCAGTTTTCCAAGTCAAGAAAAAACTGAACATCTCATATTGCCTTCTTGATTACATGCTCCGTGTTTAAATCTAAAAGATAACTTCAGATTTAAATTTTGATGACAGGCAAATTTCTAATCTTGAAATTACATAAAGAGTTTTATTTCAAATTGCTGTCGTTTAAATGAACGCAAGTTAGTTGGAAAGGCTGTTTTATCCGACTCCAGAAAGCATAAATGAGCTTTCTCAACAAATACTATGAACAGCTATGTTTTACAGTGATACACTTAGTTCGCCATCACATTATATAACAACTAAAGGGGTAGTTGTTGTGATATTTCGTCCCAGCCTTTACTGTCAACTGAATGAATTTTTACGCCGCACTCAGCAATATTCCAGCTATATGGCGGCGGTCTGTAAATAATCGGGTTTGGACCAGACAATCCAGTGATCAACAGCATG
>VKKT01000254.1:255999-271058 GCA_008038995.1 Haliotis laevigata
ACAAAAGCTGTTAGTTTCCAACCTATTTTTTAAGTAAAGCTAGCTACATCTATTTATCGGAGAGATCTCGTATAATTTTACTATCAAGACTTTGAAGGAGATGGATATAGCATAAACATTTGAATCGATAAAGTTTTAAAATAGGGATCGATACACGCAAGCATGTATCGCGTATCGTATCGTCAGTCAAAATGTATCGATGCACCCCTATTAAAAAATGAAAAAAACACTTTTAGTAATTCTTATGTAGTTTTAAACTCGTATATGAATGAGAATACTTTTTTTTTCGACAGCTGCTTGCACAGAAATTGTCTTAGTTTTTAGTTGTTTATCAAACGTATTTTGTAGTATTCCATCTATACGAATACGATCATTCGGGATAGAGAGGGGTAGTTCCTTTTACGTTTACTTAAGAGGGTAGGGAGAAGAAACAAACATGAGGGAGAGATATGGAAAATTAACAACTAGATAAGACTAAGGCTGCTTGCTGTCTAACACTCAGGACATTTGACGCCATGTGACGAGGGTTTGTAAATAATGGATTCAGACAATCCAGTGATTTACACCATGTGCATCGATCCACTGAACTATGACATGCACCATCCAAGTAAGTTATCCTTATCATCCAATCCCGTTAGTCACATCTTGGGCTACGTACAGGTGCAGAATACCAATTCTAATACAGACTTCTCACTGAGGGTTAGCAACATACAACTGAAACCTTGTCGACACCTTCTACAATAGTTTCTTAAGACGGTGGAAAGTACACACGAGCCAAATCTGTGCATTTAGCATCTAAATAAACACTAACGCATTTGGCGAATTCATCCACACGCTGAATGATATACCTAACCACGTCTCTTCTTGTCTAAATAAGTCATTCATTTACGTGATAGTGATGCCATATTTAACCAATTCTATCAGACATCGCATGAGTACATTTTTCCCCTTCGGTTTTGGGTGATGATATTATCAAACTTTTAGTAATATGAAAGATTAGTTTTGCAGGTTTTCTCGTGTAAGAAATAAGAGCATGATAATGTTCAGGTAGTCATGTTCAAAATAGTTATATTTTCAGGTAGATACATTTACATTTAATGGGAATCTTTGTACTTAAAAGGATCCTCACTGATACAAAGATGGTCACGAGGATAATCATTGGTTTTCTTTATATATTTTTCAACAATATATGAATATCCCGTTACATATTTCTGCAAGCGTGCGTAATTCGGGTAGATTTGATTAAAGGGTCTTCCGATATGAAAGCGCCAAGTACAAACTACATTAGCAGGTAATCGGAAAATGGTGGCAGTGTCCTTCTAAATCGAACTTGGTTGAATGCAGTATAAAATATGTTTGTTTTCCGCCTCGTGTAAATATAATTTGACCAGACCTGTATTCAAAAAGATTGTATGCAACAAAGACACGACACTGTACTGGTATGAACATAATGGTCTTTCCATGCCAAATGTCATTAGGTACACAACAACTGGCAACTTGTATACCTTGTTGGTACACTTGTAAAATGTTAACAAAGCGAGGCAATTCATATGCATCGTGTACTCCCCGTGTGTCTGTACCGAGATGAAACTAGGTTAATATGTTTGCACAGACCGACAGAATTACTCTGTAAATACAGGAATAGTTTTCTGGTAACTCAGATTCTTTATTTATGAATATGACTTGGGCAATAAAACCATCGTCACCAATTCTATGTTACCAGCCAAAGGTGTGATTGCCTGTAAAATAGTATTATATACTGGACACAATAAGTTAGGGATATTTGTACTTTTATGATTTATATTTTATCAGTGTGGCAATGAATAGATAGATCATTCTTCATAATTTCAAAATCTACATATATCCCTAACTATTTTTGTCCAGTATATATATTGGGAACATCTCTAGAGGCTCTTCTTAATATTAAACACAATAGTGATTGTCATTTTATAAGAGAAGCATGGAAACGGGGATGAGGTACAACCAATCATTTTAAATTAAAAGCATAAAAATGCTATCATATTATGTATATCCTTATTATCGGTTGTAATAACCTCACAGGCCCTAGGTCCAGAAAGCGCACTGTCAAAACTGTACGTACATGCAGGTGCCATGTATACAGACGAATAACATTTTGGACTGGTTTATTGTAGTGGGACGGAAACATGTAACGCATTCAGTAACAATCTAATGGCAAACAACCATGTCCGGTGGCACGTTCATGCTCTATCTGTTTGGCCTCACGTTAACCTTAGATTGCACTACGTACTCTTTCAGTAGATAAGATCTGAATTACAGTCATGAACTGGTATTACAAATAGCTCTTCCCCAAGCTAATTCAGTCACAGATAACAGCAGAACTATTTCGATGACATTTAGATGATAAGGGCATCTATGTTCATACAAAAGGCTAATATGTTTGTTTCTTCATTATCATCAATGTTATTATCCATATTTCTTGGACACTTGTCAAACGGGAAATTAAATGCCATTATTTGATAGTTTACTTCGAAGTCTTCTGAAGAGCAGAAATAATCTGAAAATGGGATGGACATATAAAGCCTGTAGGTTACATTCAGGGGGTAATAATTTCCACATTACCTTATTGCTTATATCTTCAAAGCCTCCATATTCACTCCTAAAAAGGACCGTTAGATTTAGGAGGCGCTATTCACTTTACTTGTTATTGTATGTGTCTGTGATAGCTGCCGCTTGTACAGGATACTCCAACTGTTCATCGTCGTCGCAATTTCATGGTGATTCATTAATTACTTATATAATAGTCCTCCTGAGAGGGTACGTAAGTCCCAACACTTTCAATGTGAATTTAAACTTACTAGGATTTTTTAAACGTAGCATTTTTTGTGATTTCAATTTTGGCTGAACTTTCCTACCCTCGCCAGCGACTGAAGGAATGGTATAAATCCAACTAGGGTCCACGCAGGTAGCAAAGGTACTGCAAGTCCCCATGGTCCCTAGTATGGTGATCTTCCTTCAGTTGTTGGCGATCAATAGTCTGTTTTTATATTGTATCGTCCTCTACAGTTAAACCATTTTAGATTTAATCACTAGTTTTAAATATATATCTGTGATACGCTAGTTGTTTTACTGTCCTTCGTTGACAGGTGTTTATAATTTATTTTTAATCATTATAAATCTATAATTTGTTTTAGTCACGATATGGCTGAAATATTGCCGATGTGACTTAAAATCTTAACTCACTCACTTACATAATAGTCGGAATCGTACAAGGAACAATGACATTTCTAACTATCTTAAGCTCTTGTTCACTTCCAGGAGCCATCGAAAATGTATCGATTCATGCTAAGTCTTCAAGACCCCGTGACAGGAGTAAACATGAATTGACAGGCATATCATATGGTTTTCAATTAAACCTTGTTGAAATGGTTTGACAGTTATTCAAATATATTTCTAAACGTTACATATTAATGCTTATAGAGCAGGGTCCCGGTCTACAAAGCGTTC
Source organism: Haliotis laevigata (assembly GCA_008038995.1). NCBI lineage: Eukaryota > Metazoa > Mollusca > Gastropoda > Lepetellida > Haliotidae > Haliotis > Haliotis laevigata. Next base: position 259,486 of record VKKT01000254.1, read on the forward strand.
GTAACGTTCCGGCCTGTCGTAAGTCTATAGTTTACAATAGACTTACGAATGGGGAAGCGCTGCGAACGCTTTGTTGTTCGGGGAACTGACCAAGAGGCGCTCTCAGGAGAACCCATACGTTCAGTATTGCTCATGAGTGGTACTCTTATACAAGACGTTCCAGGATTTTGGAACTACATGTACTTTGCAAATGGGTATATCCATACAGATATCATTCAAGTATTCGTTATGACCTACATCCATATATCCATATGCTTTCAAACGTTTACAAAATTGCATTAAACTTTCTACACAAAGCCTGTAAATAAGCAAAGACGAGTTACGGGAACGTTTCTTAAATGTGAAAATGGGGAATTGCATCCAATATAAGTTTAATCACTAATGCGCCAAGTTTCAAAATGTGTTCCTCATGGCTACCATACAACGTAAGCGTGAAAGCTTTGAATTTTGTAGTCTGATCAAACTATTTTTGAGTAAGAGTCAAACATTTCAAACGTCCATAGAAACCCATCGCTCCATAGTAACTCAAAAGCTGTAAAATATAGACTTCAGGAATGTTTATAAGTGGTAGGTTGGAAATTGGAATTTTGAAGTCGTTCCTCTTGTCATAAAGTCGTGTGAATGTTGCCACATGTTATCGTTATGTATAAATCTAAATATGAAACAAACGACGTGGTTCTCTAGTCTCGTATATTCCTAGTTCACGTGGTTAAACGAAGGAGAGGAATTAGCTCTTTGACTATCATTGAATCATATCTGATCACCGATCTGAAACTGAAGGTCTGGATCAATCAGAACAGAATGTTTGTATTGATAAGCAAGAAACGGATCAGCAAGGGTGGATTCACGGGTGGCTCTGGTGCCTGTGTGATATTTAGGTCTATAAGTTGTACTTTGCGCCATATGTTTTGTAATATGCGTTGCTCTTCATATAATGTCAGACTGAAATATACCTTACAACCTTTGTGCCAGTTGACAATCTAGTAGTGTGATCAGCTGAGTCACACAAGCAAGCGCTGTCAATTTGCCTAGCCTAAGCCTAGCATCCTGGAAAAGAACGGTTCACATCCTTAGCATTGTTTCCGTTCCCTTCTAACGCTTTTTCCGTGGTGGCAAAAATGGAATCGAGTGTCATTAGCCAACCTTCCAATAAAAAAAAAAAATCCCGCGTACGTTGTGTGAATTGTTACACATATCCCTGTGTACCCAAAGATACAACATTTAGTCGAATTAGGTTTTTGTATACTTAGAGCGACCTGAACTTCTGTCACCATTGCAAGTAAAATTTAGGTCAAGTATTTCATGGCGCTCCAATGCACAACATGGGTTAGTAATTACCAACACCAATTTGCGGAAGTCTACAATAACACGTCTGGCACTCACACGAAAGCTCGGAGCTTTGTCTCTAATCTCGACAACTTCTGCCACTTTAAACCACTGTTACCATGCAATCAAAGGAATCTGGGGATTACTGTTGCATAACATTCTTTTATCGCAATCCATCGTAATATCGACATTGTTCAAAGTGGTACAAGTTGGATAGGCGTGAAGACAGGTATACAGAATCTTCTTCTGAGGTCGATGTAGTTTTCTGGTTGTATCGTTTATATCCATGTAACATAAAACAACCAGAAAAGCGCAAAGGTAATTTCATGCGCCATTTAAGCGTGTGCGAAGATGAAAACATAAAACCAAATGTCTTGGTTCTGAATGGAAGTATGTATCAGAGAAAGATATATATGGTTGCACGTTCTGTTGAACATGTATCCTTTAATTATTTTTTATTGTGTTGTAGCGGATGCTAAAAAGGAGACAAATTACTGTGAAGACGTATTTTCATTATTTTTCCATTTTTCAATACGGCGTGTCAGCCTGCCTTTGGAGGACAGTTCGCAGGCAGACAGGTAGTCAGCGTTCAATATTGCAAACGCTACAAGCACCGGTTGATGTTGACAAAGATAAGCAGGGCGAACCTGGTATTTGAACCCTAGATCATACGTTTCTGCTCAGCGAATTGCGAGGTCTCAAACGTATTGGCTACCGTGCGGCTACAACCTGAGGTTAGAAACATGATAGTCTCTGGAATGATTGATTTGTGTAAGACAGCTAATGGTATTTTCTGAAAATCATTTAACTTTATACTAATAGAGATGCATATTTTGTTAGTAAACTTGTGAGTTAATTTTTGGCAGTTTCACAATCTAAATTATTCAAAATGGTTATGAACGAATAACATTCATGATTAACTTTTGACATTTTCACAATCCAAATTAATCGTTGATGCAATATGGTTTAAGGAAATATCATACTTTACACAACAGATAAGATTATTTTGAATATGTGTGCATGTCAACTAATCATTATCAAGATCGACATGCGATATTGAAACCTAATGAGAAGTCTAGCCATTGACGTAGACACGTAGAGACTTCATTATCTTACCATATGTCCCTTATAGGTTCACGTCTTTGACGATTACGGAACCTAATGGCCAAGCGTTGGCTGACATGATCATTCCTTGAACTTAGGGTTATATCTCCAGTAGTGCTTGTGGAGTTGATGGTGTCTCACCAGTGTATGTGTAATAAAGGGGACACAGTATTAATCAGGATATCACAGCCTCTCTGAGAATGTTCCATATGTTTGGCTGTTTAACGTTCAGTGTTATATGTGCCTGGCACGTTTTGCCAATCCATGTGTTCTAGCTCCCATTTTGAATTTCCGATTTGAAGCTAATCCCGAGCAGCTTTTGCTGGCCGTAAGAGGCGACATAAATAACCGGCTGATCATGCTGATTGGAGACCAGGTTCACAGTGTATCGTGGGATGCTGCTCTTAATATCAATCATTGTATTGTATGGTTCTATTGTTTTGGGGCCGTTTATAAGATACATGTAGTTTGAATGTTAATGTTTATAACATGGTTTCTCAGAAAGGAATAATTATTTTGTGAATGTACTCGCGAAACATGTATAGCTTATTAACTCAGAATATGCTTCAAAGTATATTAAGTTGCCTATAATTATGGAAGCAAACTTCTTACCTTGAAGGAATTAACTGATGAAAGGAATACTACGTTACAAATAAACTAAACGGACAAGACTTTCGGTTCCCTACACGGGCACAATGTATAAAGCCCATTTCTGATGTACCCCGCCCTTACATTACTGAAATATTGCTTAAGCCAAACTTGCTAACTCTCACATGGTTCACTGTGAAGGTGAGTGAGCCAGCGGGGCACACAGAGAATATGTAATCAAAGACCAGATCAATTATGTTAATGAAACTAACACCTACCATTTACATCTTGAGAATAGCAATGATACATGTTCAGTGAATTTGTCCTACACTATTTGATTGGTTGTTTGTGACATTGTATTCTGAATATATTCTTCATAATAAAACAATCGATTCATGACTTGAACAGTAAACCGGCGGAATGTCCAGGCATCAATTGTCCTTCTACGAATCCTTCGTGAGGATCTCCGGTCTCTCACACTTGCACTCAGTGTGTGACCATCTCCTATTACCAGTGTACCCCTTCAATGATTGAGACTGAAATGGAAAAACCAATCTGACAGTATTTAATTACTTATGGTTCCCTACTATTTCTACTCAAAATCAATAAATCAATAATATTGTCACTTGTGGTGGAAGTGCGTGGGTTCAAAAGAGGTGTTGTGTAAGTACACGTATGCCGCTCTGTGTTTGAAATCCGTATTTCAAATAAGTGTACCTTGGGTTAAGCGTGGAATCATTTCAGGAAAGAAATCAAATTCTAGAATTGATTTGCGTGACAAGCTTGTATTGAACAATACACATCAACGCCCGTACAAATCTATTCTTCGGAACTTTTTGGAAACCTTTGTAGATAATTAAAGAGTGCAGCGTAAATCCTGGATTGACCTCTTCCTTTGTAGTGATGTTATAGGTTCCATCGCTTGTGTCTGCATGTATAGATAACATCAACTCCTGTGGACACGGTTCTGTAGGAGATGGGTTATGTATAAACCATGATTAATTGACTCGACAGCACCTGTATCAAAGCCAAATACATCGACAGGACCACAAGAAGAGGATAGTTTGAATGTCCTGTCTGGACAATGGTCATTGGTGATCACGAGACTAATCGCTTTTGAAGTGAGTCCGTTTCTCTCCACACATCTTGCAGTCTCCCGACGCCATTGAAGATACCCAACTCCTGTTCTGACGAGGCACTCGTACCAACATGTTGTAATATACCTCCAGTGGTGCGAGCATCTTGACCAGGAGACGCCAGATGGGCTTGGTCGTTACTCCTAAGTCTTCTATTACGGATTTCCGGACCTGTGAAGGAAAATGTCAATCAAATAAATGAATTGGTCCTATCAGCTGTGTATAATAAGAGATTCATGATGAAAGTGTATAGTATGTGGACGACCGTATGATTACTCACGATGGCTTAATGAGGCGTCTGAAACCGGGGGAATCTATGAACGATGTGAATGTACGATGCAAATTAGTTCCTGGCCATATGAATACACTGTTTGGTGGCACTAGATTGGAAGTTCCTTCTCATTTAATACTTATTAACCGAAAGTTGATACATCGTTCTACTTTACAACTAGGACAATATTTAGCAATCGTTGACATGTGTTCATCTGATACACTTGAGTGTGCGTAAATATATTGATTTCTTAATCATTGGTTGTTATTGTGTTTCTCTTCATCGAATTAGGAAACAAAAACAAATTGCATGAAAATAGTAGTCATTATATTTCAGTGCGAACATTTATGAATATAAAAAATATAATGCCAAATGTATGAGTTACAAATTTTGTACTGAGTTTATAACTTAAATAACAAATACATCATGATCGTAAACATTTACAATTAAGTTCAGGATCTGTCATGTACAATGATGATCAGAATGTAGTGACAATAACAGCTGGCTGATGTGATTTAGTACATTAATCGATATGTAAAGAAATTAACACCAGTGTGTGTAACATGGTAGTGGCAACAGGTACGCCGTTCTATTTGTACACACCTTACTTTAACACATAACATATGTATATATGGATAAATACTAGTATGTAAAATATTTGGATATTTATCAGGTTGCACTAACTGAAACATTTCTCCGTTTTGCCTGCGTAGAAATTCGAATACCTACTGTCTACAGGCAAACCGTCAAATGACTTATGTCCTTTGATCACATCTGTGGACATCTTCCGTATGTATATGTATATTACACTCTGTGTACTCAAACTCGCCCATGCTTTGAAGTTATTTCACGATGACAAAAGATGTTTCGCTGATAAGCAATTAGAAAATCCAGAGGTGATGCAGATATTTCCAGAACAATTGTCGACACAACCCACTTTGTTCCAAAGTGTCTGCCAGTATTGCGTATAGGTACGAGAAAGGTGTCACGTTACGTGTACATATACACGTCTTCAGTACTGTATGTGGTCAGATGGTTTGTGTCCGTTGTCCACAAACACGCCAACCAGGTAAAACCACATGGATCCTTGATATGCTAATATATGCGAATATAGAGTTTTCTTCTCTAATACAAAAATACGTATTTCACCAACGTGAAAATTCTTACCTAGCGGCTGTAGAAATCTACACGATGTTAATACGATCTTAAAGACACCGACAAACCTTCTAGTTAAGCGAAGTATAATGCTTTTAAAATACGATCTGTCGTGTAAAGAAGGACGGATTTCTTTTACTTCACCCTTCACAAGTCATGAAACGTACCTCCAACATGGTATTTACTGGAAACGGTAGGTGGTTGTGTATTATGTACCGAGTAATGACATTTCCCCATTAAATTGTTTTGGAAACAATTATGTTTACACTGAAAGCGGTTTTTAGAAAACTGAGATGAATAATTCAAGTAGACGTACAAAGACTCTTACGTAGTCTGTTCTTTAGACATTGGTTTGTTGGCACCATCGTCTCTCACACCGGCGTCTCCGAACAACATCCTTTTACAGCGTTGTTTGCTTAGAGATCAAAGCAACATCAGCACAGTTTTATGACGCGCTCCGTCTGGCTTTCTAACAACTCTCAAATTACCTTCGCCAAAGGTTTTGCACCGCTGCATTCAGTTTGTTTGTTGACACACTGAAAGCAAACAGCAAAGATCACTCCATAAATATTACCTACGTATGTAATTTCTACGTTGTTTGTGTTACGTCGCAAGTTTCCCTTCTTGTTAATCGAATGCACGATGGTTGAATACATATATAGAAGACATCAAGTTGGAGTGTAAACACTAGCGGAAAGCTTAATGTCTCTCGTGCAATCACAGGTGAAAAATGATTGTGTCGATTGCTGAAAAAAACACGTACCTGACTACTTCGTCTTCTAATATCAACTTGGCGTGTTTCACTTTCATTACTGTGTAATTCGGCTGAAAAAAACTATTGTGATCAATCTCGGGCACAACTGCCTTCGTCTTATTGTAAAGGTGAATCATAATGTTAAGGAACCGCTTTTGGTATTACTTGATGTTTTACATGGCCTTCTTTACCGCCTGTCATTGACGATCTGAAAATATCACACAAATCCAGTGATTGCTATTCAACATACGGATGTTATGCCACATGGACGAGCTTTCGGGAAAGCCTTTTGGTTTGTAGTTTAACGCCACACTCAGCAATATTCCAGGTACATGGCGGCGGTCAGTAAATAATCGTGTCTGGACCAGATTGTCCAGTGATCAATAGCATAAGCATCGATCTGCGCAACTGGGATGCAATGACATGTGTCAACCAAGTCAACGGGTCTGACATCCGATCCCGTTAGTCGACTCTTACGACAAGCATGGGTTGCTGAAGATCAATTCTAATCCAAGTCTTCACGGGTTTCAGGAAAAACTAATACTGAGAGTACATTCAGAGATCATATCGTTAATATATTAATTTTAACTTTGCGACATACGTTAGAAAAAACAGGCCAACCTATCTATTGGTCTCTTCCTTGATGAGGTTTTAGTGAATCCGTTTAGTGAAACAACGCATCTGAAGAATGAAAGACTTGGGAGCCAACTTGCCGATTCAGCCTCCATTGATATCCAAGCTTATTATGTGTACGACTTAGCGGGAAAGTAAACGTTCACATTGCGTAGCCTCATCTCCATGTACTGTTTGGTGTCTTGAAGGTGACTGCTCAATCCTGAAGTAGAAGCTTACTATAAATCGCACGCTATTGTGACTATTCAGGGTAACCGGATCCACACGTGGGGACATTTTTATGTTTCCAAACCTAAATGAGGTGTGAAGTACTTAGTATAGTAGCATTATCAGAGTGATGGACAACAGCCATTAAGACGAAAGCTTGGTAAAGTAAACGAGATTTTTACGATTTTTGTTGTCATTAAGAAGTTTGTTTCGAATACTATAAGTCCTTCACGGTCACGTTTTCCCATTTCCCATGATGGTACCGGAATCTAAACAGAAGGACACGTCGGTTTTCTTAAATCGATCATTTCAGTATGCAGAGAAGCAAGGGCTGGTACAATAACAAGACATACGTAATACCACGCATACTCTGTCATTACGATTGTTTTCAAAAACACTTCGAACTATTATATTTTCTTAAGTAGATTGTATTTTGAGTGATTGAAGAAACGTTGTTTAAATGTATTTCTTTCCTGTTTCTGCTCACAATATTTTCAGACTCACGGCCACCCACCCATGTTTACTACTCGCTTTTAACCATCTATAATTCAAACAGAATCAAGCACCGGGTTTCTTGGTGGTCTCCTATCAAAGCCGACACTGATTTAGTTCCTGGCTTTAAGAAGGTTTCGAATCAATTAGCCCTGTCACAACCTCAATCAGCAACATCGACAAACGATTCTTGAACTTGCATCATGACGTAGTTTGGTCATGAATTAAAACGATAGCGATATGAGGTTAAATTCATGTGGGTGCCATTTGGAATAGAACATTAAGTTGGTTAGTTAGTTGGTCTCTTCGTTGTTTAACGCTGTATTCAGCGATATTCCAGCGATATGACGCCGGTCTGTAAATAATCGAGTCTGGACCACATAATCCAGTGAATGATAGCATGAGCATCGGACTAAGCAACTAGGATACGATGACACGTGTCAACCAAGTCAGCGAGACTGGCCACCCGATCCCGTTAGTCGCCTCTTACGACAAGCATGGGTTGCCGAAGACCAATTCTAATTCGGATCTTTACGGGCCGGATCATCAAAGGACGAATCATGCCTGTAAATGTAGCTCACACCTTAGGAATGCCATTACGCCCAAAAGGCCTCTTCGTTGTGCTCCACATGGGCATAGTATGTAAAATCAAGTAAACCACTTAATGGCACTATTAAAGGTACATTTGAACATTCGTGAGTGTATTTTTGGATGTATACACGAACAAATCGCGTGAACCTTTCATAGCTGAACATTCGTAATGTATTCCTCTGACGGGAAAAGGATAAAATATTAACCATACGTTATTACGAGCAATCGGTGTTATGAAATTGAAGGAATTCGATACAAATGGAAGTATAAATGTCGTAGAAGCGTCAATGGTGCCGTATTCATGTGTCGAGTTATGGTATAACTTAGATACTTCTGGGCGTTAGTGAGTGAGTGAGTTTAGTTTGTCTGGACCAGACAATCCAGTGATTAACAGCATGAGCATCGTTCTACGCAATTGGGATACGATGACATGTGTCAACCAGTCAGCGAGCCTGACCACCCGATCCCCTGGTCGTTAAATATATGCTTGTACATTTGCGTAAATGAACGCGGATTTACACATAGATTTATCTTAATCCATTACTCAAATTATGAATCTTTAGATATCCATGACCAAAGCAGAAGCTTTATAGAGGTCCACTCATATACCTATAATAATGCGGCGTAAACAACAAGACAACAACGCAATGAATAGGTAACCAAAACCTCGTCTTTCAAAGTATTTCCAGTCAACCTGTTTCATTCTGCAATCCCAATCTGTAAGACTAACAACAAAATGGCATGTCAGCTTGGGGTAACATTGTTCAACAGCGAGACCTCCGACTTAGCAATTAGGTAATTGCATGTACTTTTCATCCGGGTTACTCAAACGTAGCGTTGTCATACTTAACCAAAGGGTTTCTTAAAGCTATCCCGCCCTTTGCACAATCTGTCAATGTATTTATTCTTGTGTAGACTCCCATTCTTCTTGGACACTTCCCCCGCCAGTGGCATTCAACTGGGAACATGTTTAGAAACCCAATTAGTCAGCGCATCATCGTGTGCTCTTCACATAGATCACATATGTCGACCGGAGTCTGTTTCCCTGAGAGTTCAATATACCTGATGAATTATTTACAGTTAGTGTCTGTCTGGAAACGTGGGCTGTAGCACCACCGTCGTTTACTTGTATCAGCCAATGTGTTTTAAACCAAGAACGATTACACATAATGACTGGCGTAATTTATGGAAAAAAACTATAATTTGAAACGGGTAACGGCTGAAGCCTACAGCATGTAACGCTCGTAACAACGTAGTTGGAATAATTTAGTCTTTTATTATACGGGCGTTATTGTGATACCTTAATTTTTCCTTAAGGATATCGTGTCTTAGACATCGATTTGGAAAAATGGGTACACTTAGTTCAGCAAACTAGGAATAGTAACACTTTGTTTCCATGTTGCAGACAGACCTTTTGTCTGCTTACTTTAAATGTATGGTTGGAAATTCCCGTCAGTCGAACCCTGGAACGTGTGCTCCAGGAAGGATCCTCTTATAATGCAAACAAACTACGGCGTAATAAATTGTTTTTTTGCTCCTATTTTCTTGTATACAGTTTGTTCAGAATGTGATAATACACATTTGTTAGGAGGTAACAAGTGACTGAAAAAAACAATACCTGTGTGTAACAAAGACATTGCTCGGCTCATGTGTTATTTTCACAACTCTCTTTCATGCGTGAGTGGTTCAAGAACGTACAGCGCATAGGTTACAAAACAGGATAAAACCTTTCAAAAGGCAACGTTGGTAAGGCAACGTTGGTAAGTTAAGAAATTTAGTGAGAAGGACGTGAGATGATTTGTGGGTGAAGCTGATTTCAAGAGCATCACGCTGACCATACCTCCGTCTATTAGAGACTTGCTTCTATTACAGATCGGTACTCGCATCGCATATACGGTACTCTCATCTCCAGTATATTTCATATCAAACGTCTTTGTCATGTTTAGCCATGTCTGGAAATGAAGTACTAGTGACGGACAGAGGAAACTTCGTCCTATATAGTGCCACTGCCGGGCCAGCGCGTCTATAAGCGCGCGTGGGTTTGCACAGTGATTACTTAGGCACGTGGTACTGTTACTGAACATGCTTCTCGAACAAATTCTCTGAAACCAGTTGGCCCTTCGCTAAATTCCAGGAAAAAATAATGGGTACTACTAAATTGAAATGGATTTTCCGATTCTGCAATTTGAAATTATGCACTGAACTAGTACAAGTGTGCTCTATTACGTATAACATTGTTTTGAATTGAACGTGTATCAGTTTATTAACGTTTTTGATCAGTAAAGCACAGAATGTGTCTAAATTAGAGATTCATAGAAAACTCGATTTCCGCTCTAACTATGAAGTAAATCGGGAAAATTGGTTTGGATTACCCACATGGTCACGTGGCTTCTAATTTGATACAGCTATGTTCATTGGTCAGTTGGAATTGCCAAAATACAAAGAGACTAATTACCATTGTCTGAAGTATAGAGAGGACGTACCCCGAGAGACACATTCAGCTTGATTACAAGGTTGCAGGCGTTTGCACCTTCAACCAGTGAACAATATTAGTCGAGGGGAGAAGTTGTTTGGGTGACAGACTTTCTAAGCTTTGTTTTTGTTCTACACTAAAGCACATGTAGCACACTAAAGCACATGTAGCACACTAAAGCACATGTAGCACTCGCTCTTTGGGCAAGTGTTTGAAAAGTGACTATGTTAACCCAGCTGTAACTGGGTACCCCATAGGATGCTATGGTTAAAATCAGTGTGTCTTGAAGGTACTTTAAGGGTGTGTGTATTGACCAATGTGTCAATTTGGCACATAATTATGTTTCATAAGTATGGCATGTTTCTTGAAAATCTGTTTCACCTTATGCTCATGTTTGCGATTCGTCCAGGCCACGAATCTCTGTATAAATAATGAGCATCAGTAACACAACAAGAAAAACATATAAACATAAACTCTTATGAAGTTTTACATTGCTTTGAGAAGTGAAATTATTATGAAACTTAGTACGCAGTACTTTTTCTTTCTTTGGTGTATATCGTTATTCTAGCTATGAAATATAGACGTACGTTTTTCATACGTGATACAGACACTTACAGTTCAACCAGAATTATTGAGAATTTAAAGATTGTAAATTTGTTTATTTTTTTCACTAATTACTCACGTATGAATATTAGCAGAACATAACTCCAGATTCAAAGACAGGTGAACAGTTAGTATTTTGTCAAGTCACCATGGGAAGCAATGCAGCCTTCAATACGGAGGGGCATACTACTGATCAAAGAAGTTAGAAAGTCGTGGTCCATGCTGTCACAATATCGGACC
>VKKT01000254.1:271726-289450 GCA_008038995.1 Haliotis laevigata
GTGGACAAAGGGATGCCTGTTCTACCTGAAATCACTTTAGCTGATCTGATGTCCTTGTTGTAATATTCTAAAATCAACCTCCCCTTCTCTAAAACATCTATACTGAGAATCACTGAAAATGTCGTCTGCTAGCAAGTAAACAAAGGGGATAACTCTTGACAAACTAATGAAAAAGGATTCACGGAGTTTTCTCTCTTGAATGAAACCAAGCACTTGATAGCTGGTCAAGGTTGTTTGTTCTAGAAATCCAATTAAACATATTCCTAAAATTCTCATTAATTTCTGGTCATACTATATTACTTCAGTCAAAGAAAGATTTAGTCGTTTCTGTTACAATTGTTAGTGTACATGTTTTAGATATGTTAAACTTTAGAAGACATTTTTAAAAAACAAATATTGTATTACGTAACTCTGTAAACTGTAAACAACATGTTTAGTTCATCCAAATTTAGACGCTTCAAGGACGAATGTAAGACTCTGAGTTACATTCGAATCAAAATATCTCGCTTCTATTTCAACGTGAAGTACAACGTAAAGAGCGAATGTACTTCATGAGGCATGTGAAACTGAGAAGGTACATATTCAGAAACTTTATAAACTTGACACCTTATCAAGTATCTTGACTGAACCAACTTAACAATACCGAGACGGTAGGTTCATATTCCCTTATGCCGAGGATTGTATTTTCCAGTGCGCGGAACTTTCTCCTATTCTCCATATTCAAGGTGCAGAGAAAAACTCTTTGAAACAAACTAAGCAAAGTTTCTCGTGTCCCTTCCCCAGACAAATCTCTTTAAGCAAAGTCGATGTTTTAGATAACTACTAAAACCTTTTTATGGGCTTTTGTAGAGGGTTTACACTGTAGGGGATCATCGGTAGGTGATTGTCCGCTCTCTAACACTCCATGGTCCTAATAATAGAGGAGCAGTGTTTATGTGTAGATTTTATCGCGTGATGTCGAAAGCAGATAATACTGGCATTGCTTGGGGATTGACTCAAATTGAATAAACAGACAGATGAGACTGCTTATCAGAGATTCCAGATTCTTTGCCATGATGATCAGCCACGTATTCATCCAGCATTCATGCAAGTGTACTTCTGAGAAATTACCCTGATGATTTTGGAAAATTCCACAAGCCTGTCTAAATTTACCGTTATGGTGAAGCCAGACGATGTTTTTTTCAGTTCCCTCTGGCTACGGTTGCACCTGCTGATGTCTGTACGACAAAATACTGTATCGATGGTACATGATAAATGAAAACTGTTTTTGTTCCTGGTCGTTCAGTGAGAATGTATGCTGTAACATGTACATATTGTTTTGAATTGTATTGGAACATTGCCTTGAAACCTAGATGAGACTTTGGAATGGTTCCAACACAATCCTTAGGGTGATAGCGTTATTGGAACGATACATACAACCTCAAACAAGTATCTATCTATTCACTAGTCAAGGTTTCCAGTTGTCATGTCATATCATCAATGGATACCATTGCACAAATTTGTTATTTTTTTCGTTTCCAGTTGCTGTATCATGTCATCTGTATATAACACTTGACGAGTAGCAAACACGTGTTAGCATATTTCAGGAGCGTTTTTTTCAGCGACTGTGTTAATTTCCATACAGTAGTTATCCCGTGTTAAAACGTGTGTGGGCATGCTTGTTCTGAAATGTTTTATATGGTTAATGCTTGTTTCTTACGTTCCACATTTCACGTAAAATCATAATGAATGATCTGTTTTATTCTTACGTGATTGGTGCAGTTGCCACAAATAAAATACTACATTCACATTGAGACGTACGTTAGCTGATATCTTTCTTGTTGGCAATTTGCACGGTGTATGATGTATGATGAGATGTTGACGCTTGTGTTCAAGACACTGCGCTTAGAACTGAATATCATGAACAAACTAGAGCGATAGGGACGGTTTTGCATGCAAAACACAGCGCTTTTAAAAAAACTGTTATGAATGATATGGTAAAATTGCTGCTTGAAGATAATAGTGTTCTTTACCACCAAGTATATCTGAGCATTTATGAAAGAAATATTTTCGTAGTAATTAGTAATTACGTAATTTAAAAGGCGAGTTACCTATTCTATAAATCACAAAACCTTTCGCCAACAGTGAAATATGGTCGGCAGCGTTTCACGTCAGTTTCAGTCATCAGGGAAAGATAAAAATCTGGATCCTTACATCATCTGTTTTCTCTCGTTACAGTTCCTGGAGAAGAGGCGGGTCGCCAAACTCAAGCTTGAAAATGAACGGGAATTTGGGGAAAAGCTCTATCAGAGACACACCTGTTAGCCTCAACAGCAACCCGACCTACAACACTCCTCAAGTGGGATCTACCAGAGGGCTTATTTTCACCAGTCGATGCAGTCGCTGTGGTCGGTGTAGCAACAGCAGCAACAACAACCATCGCCTCCGCTACAATGGCCACTGCAACAATGGTGTATGCAGGCACAAACGCGACAGTGGAAAGAACCGAAGATTCACGACTGGTGATCTCCGGTATTGCTGTTTTTCCAACACGTACTAGTGGAGTTCGACTGTTCTCATTCAAACGGCCTATTAATACTACGCACATATGTTGATAATATTATAAGAACAAGACTTATATCAACATTAATAGTGACCATTGTTTTGTGAACCTGCGATATTTTGTCTTTGTATTCAACATTCAGATGTTCCCGAATTCAAAAGGAACGTCCATACCCGTGACGTGATGAGGCTGGCCCACGTAACACATGGCGTAACACATGCCTATGCGCACTTAAGGGAAAGGATTTCTCGCGATTGTAAAATAATCTCTTGAATCCTCGGTGTACAGTTCTGTCATCTGTGGCCAATGAACAGTATTTGCTCAAGTGTAAAATATATTGTTGAAGAATGATGACAATAACCTGGTACTTTCTAATTCGAGGACTGTGTTCCCAGTGCCACATGTACAGACAAGATATTGTGTCAGCATCAGTCCGAAGCAACAACATGCTGAAGCCATTCTTCCCGATCCTTCCCTCAGACTATTTCATGAAACACGGTTGGTACCGGGATTTAATTTTAACATCTTGAAAGATGTAGTGAGTTTGCATGCCTGATATGTACTCCACAACGGTCATGACATATCAGCTGTTGTTTAACCCAAATCGTGTTTCCATTTATGTTGTCAAAAGCCAACCATAATTTTGTTACTGTTTAGCTCAACTGTTTTAAGCCCATGGAGAGTTTACAGTATCCAGGCGTCAAGCGTACCGATCGCCGTCCTGCCAAACACAGGTGTGCTTTCCGCATGACAGTAACAAGAAATATTGATGAGTTAAAATATGTGTGGTTACTTGAGCCTCTACAGCATGACCTTATGGTTTTGTTACCCGGTTGTTTTGGTCATTAAAGCATTACATAAGGTCATAGGTGTCTTGACCAGAATAAGACCTTTGTAATATTTGCAATGATAACCGGGGTTATCAGTCAAAGAGGAGTCGCACATCACTTACGTGGCTTAACCTTAAGCTGGAGTAAGTCTGACTTCTTAATAGCTTCCAGGGCGGAGTTACATCAGAATCAAGTAGTACAAAGGTCATAAGTGCGGGTATCTGGACAATATATATACGTGAGTCAGATGCCTGGAAGTAGCTGAGCAGATACCCGAAGCAATGGATTTCTCATGATTGTCCACATATATTAAATATTGATGTCCAGAAGAAAATATATTATCCTATTTATATGTTCTTTCACAACAGCATCATTACATTCCTAGATGTACATTTATTATTTCAGTCTATTTGTTCAAGCTGGTTTCTTTATTGACTTTTAGATACGTTTTTAAGAAATACTTTGTCCCATTAATTCATAGTTGACGTTTTTGTAGATGGTGTTTCGGGTGAGCTTGTTCTAACTAAGGACACTGCTTTCTCTATTCTTTGGACACATAACACAAAATATTGAATATAATTACATGGTCTCAAAGTGTTCACATATCCTGATTTGTTAGTAAATCCTACGTTTCTTTAAAACGCCACCCATTTGGCCTTAGAGACAAGGATAAAATGAAGCTATATTCTCCAGTTTATTAACGTTTTCTTTACTTCACGTTTACAAATGCCTTATGTCTGTAGAATTTCATTAATCCATTTCTTACTGTCATTTCCTCATTTAGCATGATTGTTATGTTACAAATCATTTTGTCTGATACTAATACCAATTCTTGCGTTTCACGAAGACTTGAAAGGTAACAATGCACATACGTGAAATTTAATTAGCTATGACTGCATTAATTGCCAGTACTGAATAGTGGCATGAACACCGAGCCAATGAGGCATATATGATGAATACATCCCTCTTGCTGCTAATACGACCAGTCCGTCTGACATGGACTAGCTGTATATATATTTTGAATACACGATAGACCATGATCGGGGCACGAGTCATCCCAAATAAGCCGACTTCCACAATGTCGGCATGGCTCTTTCTTATTGTATATCGCTTATGCATACTACAGCAATCTAGTTAAATCTGTGATATGTATGCACGTTATGAGCTGAGGCAATATGGACGTAGATACGGTCGATAACTGTTTAACGATATACCGCCCTTTATAACCTGTAAGTTATTTTCTACGCCACAAGAAAAATGTTTAGATTATAACATTGCCGATAAATAGCCAAAATGCAATCAAATAAATAAATTAAAAGTTTTAATTATGATGTTTAATTGAAGCATTTTTAGTTAGCCAAACAATAAACTTTAATAGTGCTTAGTCAGCACTCAGAATATTTCTACACGTTTCTATTTTCAATATTTCGAATTGATTTAAACTTATCTTTTAATTTATCACTTTGGGTTGGAATATACATTATAAAAATGGTCGTGGACATGTGGTTGCAGAGTCAAGTCTTACTTCAATCTTCACAGAAACAATACATTTTGACTAGATTATTTTTTACAAACTGTGCATGAATGACGGATGGTTAAGTACACATAATCGAATTTCACAACAATCTTCCTGTTTAAACAAAAACACAACTATCGGGACACATTCGTTTATTAAGCAAATATTAAAGTTTGTTTCAGACACCTCAGGTAAGATAATTACCAAAGTCGGTCCCTCAAATATTTGGCTCGTCACTATACAGCTCAAATATTACCGATATGACGTAAAATTTTAACTCACTTCCACACTCACTCAAAGCTTACTGCCAAACATGTAGGATGTGTCATGCAAATACAAGCGTCAGACATGTATCAACTACATTTAACATTAAATACTCGACAGTTCAGAAGAACACGTAAGATGTATATATGTATGTTTATTTCATTAACTGTTACACTGGTTCGTACCTTTGCTGAGGATATGTGTAATGAGTGGACTGTAAACGTCATACATGCATATGGAAGCTTTCGATTTCTTCATGTTGGTGTTACTAAAATAGGATTATGTATCAATTTGTCCGCGAAAAAACAATTGTTGGAGCTTTTTGCTTAAAATACGTTATAATGTCATGAAAGAGCACATTGCCTGGGAGTGTTTAGCGCGAATAATATTTAACATGATTTTTAACAGCAACAGTACAGAACTTATTGATGTAACTATGAACACTATTTGATTTGATTTCTAAACTGGTGCGCAAAAAGAAAGAATAAATCCATATTGAATGGTGACGAAAATGAACACACAGGAAACGTGATGGGGATGTATTTAATACAGGTATCAGAGCTGTATTGTGGACAGTGTTTCGGCCTAGTAATCATTTGATAGGTTTTGTCAAACCCAAGTGTATACTTTTAAATGGGATGCTTTCTTTTTCTTATTTTATACTTTCTCACCGCTTCACCAGAGGCAAAAATGATGCTCCCAGCATCATATACAATATCCAGGAAACAACCATTTTAGTTTTAAAATTATCTTATTGAACCTTTACTTTGGAGACCTTCAAAACTAACATAGAGAAGCTGCAGATAATCCTAAAATAGGAGCTTGAAATTATATTACTAGAAAATTGACAAATTTTATAGACAACTTTTTATTACGAGTACCGTAATTACCGTATTACTTTATTCTTGTACCGTTGTCAAGCAGGAATGTAATATACAGTGGTTGTTATCCATAAAGTTTGTCAATTTTGTACTTCCCAGCTTCTAAAATGCCACTCAAAGAAGTTAAATTACTAGAACCGATGCAGATGTAATAACATACATGTATGTGAGGCTCTGTATTTTCACTCTTTTAAATCAATTGGCGGTATGTCTTGAAGCCCTTTGTCAGTTCGGATACAATGCTTTACCTTGTAAATTAAAGCTGTTAACAACTGTTGTCAGTGTACTTGTAGGTGTTGTTGATTTTGTCCTAGCTCTACGCGTCTTTCCATATATGACCCAGCTGAGTACTCAAAGTGACGACACTGCCTGCCTATAGGTGAACTGCTTGAGTACGTTATTTGTTCATTATGAATAAACTATCGATTGTTCAAGTGTTTTTTTCTCTGTTTTTCTGGGATTAATTGGACTTCCGTTGTTTCCAACATGTCTCGCTCCATGTAATTATCGACATACCACCCACATTTCTTTTTCTGTGCCTATATTTGCTGAATACGGATTCGTCTAGTGTAAAAGCCATTCTCCATCATCCGTAAAAAGCAAGACAGAGGTTAAATGGATCGTTGAAAATCAGTGACGACACCACATACTCGTGAAAAGGGTAAACGTGTCTTTGGCCATTGATAACACACGCCAGTAATACAATTTGCATAATTCGGAAATGACTGATTGTTGCCTGACGCAGCGAGGTCACGTTGACACGATCTTCAACGTCATGTCAAGTAAACATTGCGCGTCATGCAATTCCTTAGTGAGTACCATCTGCCTGGCAGCAGTAAAACAGCCAGATCGGCAACACTCACTCTTGGTCTAAAACCAGATTAGAACTTGCCTTTAACAAACTAATTTTAGAAATTACTTTGCCGTTCCTTCGAGTGTGATAAGAGAGGATTGCATTTTGAGGAGCGTTTCCATTCAGTATCGAAACTGTCATTGATTCTTTCTTCCGAAGGTTTTTACTATGCTGATTACTTCTTTCATTAAAAGAAGTTGGTAAAACACGACTATCGGAATAGGATCCACGTGTCATTAACGCCGGAGTTACATGTATTAGCAGAGACTTCTTATGGGACTGGGTTTACCAATCCCCACATGAGACATGTTGGTTTTTTCCTTGTTTGTTTAGATATTGATTAATCTGACAAACAGAAATGACATAATAGTCGAATGAAGATACATGAAGTGCACAAGTGTGTCGAATAAGTGTGGTAGAGGCGGTTTTCTACACACTCCTACACTTGTTTTTCTTTTCCATTCCAAAAAACATTACTGAAAAATGAATCAACTTAAACACTTAGCGACTGCGGTGTTGATAGAGCGCCCCCTAATTAAAGTCGGCGAAAGTACCCAGCAGGTTTGAGCTGTAATCACTATCAGTTGATGCAATGCCTGCTGTGCCGTTGAACGGTCTCGAGCTAGTAAAGGCTGTCTGCTGATGAGCCCTGTGGACTTACGGGGCAGAAAGGGCTCTAATAGTTTACGACAAGATGAGGATGACATGAAGGGCCCATAAAATACCGACACCCTACGTCCTATCATTTCATCAAAGTGACAATACCAGCTGTTGGTGAATGTAAGCGTATCTTACCCCGTCCGTGGCACCTGTAACAAACACATGCAAAGTCAAGGTAAGTGTTCTGAACGGACACAGGGGCATATAGTATATATTCAAAATAGGAAATTGCATCAGACATTACTGATGCGTCCAATTTGGAAATATAAGTCTACCATGGCGCTTTTTGCAGGCAAAGTTCTGTATGACATGGCGTGGATTCCTTGACTACAGCGTATTTCATCTGGCTTACTTCTGGAGAACCTGTTCAAGAAATGAACATCTACTAACGACTATTCAAGAAATGTTGCTGGGAATTTTAAAAACGTGACTTTTGGGTCAGGGTCTGTTTACGGTAAGGCTTGCACGGGTCTGGAGAATGTCCTTGGCGTATTTCTGTATATATATTTGCTAGGATGTTGTTGAGAATGTGCATTTGCCACAGAGATAAGCCAGTCTCAAGTACCTGACGGAGATGGACTTGATACGACACAGACGTGTATGGTAGCTGATTCGGCATTCCTGGCTATCTTCTAGCAAAAGCTGAAAAGATTTACATGTACACTCCAAAGTAAATTCAAATAGATATTGCATCTTGAAACAGATCTAGACCGCAATGATGCTCGCACGGAAGGTTTACTCAAGGTAGATAGAACACTGTTAACGACCTGCTGGCAAATCCCCAAATACGAAACCTAAGATTGGTTGCTATTGTAAAGAACTGCTGCCCAAGGGTAAGTAACACTTGTGTTAATTTAATATCGGTTTCTTAAAGTAATGTTTGTGAAAGTTATTATTATTTCATATGCCTTCTGTTTTGAATGTTGTCAAGCTGTCTGAAAATAATAATATGTTTCACCACAAACATTGTAAAAATCATAATGTATGTCTCTTATGTTGTATTATGACCAGGGCGTACGGAATGACTGACCATAATGAAGGAGTATATGTGGAGGGATCTTGTTTTTCATAATTAAATTTAGAGGTAACGCAAAGACATAATGTTTACCATGTAACCAATTCAATCGAACTGTGGTTGAAGTCACACTAACGCAATCTGTTGGTAGTCCCAGAGCGTCACCACAAGGCTGCACCTTGCTTATCATTAAAAACAGAACAAAACAACTAGTTGTCCACATCGGCAAACCGTTCTACCCATAAAGATCATGTTTAGAATTGGTCTTCAGCAACCGATGCTTGTCGTAAGAGGCGACTAACGAAATATTGTGGTCAGGCTCGCTGACTTGGTTGACACATGTCATCGTATCTCAATTGCGCAGATCGATGCTCATGCTGTTGGTCACTGGGTTGTCTGATCCAGACGCGATTATTTTCAGACCTTCGCCATATGGCTAGACTATTGCTGAGTGCGGCGTTAGTTAATCAACAAACAAACACCAACCCTTCCTCAATATTTAGAAATATTTATAACATGGAGCTTAAAGCTGCTTTATCCCTCTCATCTGCTGAAGATAAGCAATGAAGTATGTACCTGTATAGCAATTACCATGTAGGTGGAGAGGCTGCAGTTCCTGAACGGTTGTGGCGTTGTGGACGTCGTCATAACAAGCTTCTCTAATATTACAGTACTTAATCAAGGAAAGCGAATATGATTTGACAGCTCGTTACGCCATTCGGTACGGTGTAACAAGATCACCACGGCCCAGTGCAGCCAGCTAGGCTTACCAGCACATATGTAATAGATTGCACGTATTCTACATGATCGACCAGCACCAACCCTACAACATTGTTGCACTGATTAGCACAGTCAATCGATGAAACTTTAATAATAAAAAATGAAATCAATCAATATTACAAGAGGTTTAACTAATAAAGTAATATGGGAACTATTCATAGTGTTGCTTGTGCGCTGTTTCATCAACGCAGGTTTACCATAAATAATTTGAAAGAAAGTCCGAAAGGAAATCTTGATTAGCATGGGTTCTTTTTCGGGTTTTTTGGTTTTTGGTTTAATATTTTGGGGGTTTTGTTTTGTTGTTTTTTAATAAATTGAATATTACTGCTAAGATTGCAACCACAAAAGGGATTTAGGATGAAAACATTCTGAAAATAAAATGTCACAAATAACTTTCAAAAACAGATCGCTAACAGAGAACGTCGAGTCGTTTTATTGCTTCTGGAATATGCATCGTCTTTTTTTGCCTTAGCGGGAATATCGACCTCTGCTCGGGTCCATAGTGAAAAGCGTCATAGGGTGGCAAAACCTTTCATTTTTTTAAATCAAAGCAAACAACAAGATTGTAACGAGAAGACATCAGGAATGACGTAAAAACTCTGAATTGCAGAACGAGTAAAATTATATCCTTTCTGTTTTCCAGTTTTTCGACTGCAGAAATCTGTATTTTCCTGTAATGAGATAGCAAGATTTTGTGAATATATTAGAATACAATGTTTCAAATATATGAATAGAAATTCGTTTCATTAATCATGAAAAACACCTGTGAGCCCTGCCATATCAGAATCATCTGTTAATGAATCAATATCAAATAGTGACGAAACAAGGAGTTCACGAAAGTTAAAAGCGTGTCCTGTCCCTCGGTCTCAGCCGTCACAAACACCTATAAAGGCAAGGCAAATCTACATATGAGAAAATACACGCTAGACAAACATTTCTAAATCATAAGGCGTTCTAAATTCAATGACTGTTGTAACTCTAATAAAATACTGTTCGAGCAAGACTCGACTCGTTACGAAATCAGCTTTTGGTCAGCAGAGAGCCCAAAAATGAATATGAATGTTGAGCGGACCAATCCAGAGCTCCTAAACAGTAAGAACTCTCGAAGATCAACTAAGAGTAAAACACATTGTTCCATTTTTTATGCGTCGTTTTGGCAGGTTCATTTCTGATCTTTGAAATCACAATGCCATTTAGAAAGTGGTCAAAAATAATATATGTTACATTGCAGAACTGTTTGTTAAAACTAACAATGAAAGAGCTTCTACTTGTATTCAGGCTCATTTACCTATTCATTTCCTAGACTAATTAGAAACAAGTCTAATGTAGTCACACACTTGCAATTCCTATACACTGTAAACACACATAGCGTCTAAAACAAAATATCTATCTTAGGAAGCTAGTCATCAATTTTTCCACAATCAAAGGAACAAATAAAAGGACCTGAATCCACATTTTGGCTTTGATTTCAGTCAATTGTCGCAGAGACCATTCGAAGTTTAGGAGCTTATGCTAACCACGCACAGGGTCAGATGGACGAAGTCGCGTTGTTGTCGTGAAAGTAACTCGTCCACGACCAGGTCAGATGATAGGATATCATGGGATTTTGTTGTACAAAATTACATTCATCTAAAGACCTCAGACAGCGGTTAACTGTAAGCAGAAACATCGATTCATTGCCACTCAAACACTAAATCAGCCCTTACAACGTTTGTCTGAACCCATGGGGACACTGAACTATTAAACAATCTTTAAAAAGACGGATCTGGCACAAATCTCGATTCTTCAAGATTGTTCTGTGCTTTTCATATACTTGACACTTTCCTTTTATTAGATGCAAACAAAGTAAGGCGCATTATTGATAAGTACAAGTACACAAAGAGTGCACGTGCTTTGGATTTTAATAAGATGGCTATTCACCATACTTAATGTGTTTGGCCGAGTTGAAAAGGTTATCTGAACTATCAATCTGATGCATGGTTTCAAGACGAAAGAAAAATCAGTTTATTCATACATTCGCAGAAGGTTTGATAAGGTAATTATCATCTGAACATAAATGGATTTTTTAACTGTTCATTACAGGATGGGAACCAATAAAAACAAGATTTGAACAATCAATTGCAACAAACAATCAATCTCCTGTTGTTATGTTAAAAAAATGCAAAATGTTGTGCCTAATGTAGTTTGTATCTTCAACTTAATAAATAATTATATGCTTCGGTTTCGGAAGTGTGGCTGACAAATGTTATCTTTAAGTCAGGGGAACTTCCATCATTGTGCATTTTAAGTTTAATTATCTTCTCTTGTCAGGTGAGGAACTCTGTTATCTTTTAATTAAAGGCGCGATCCTGTTTAAGATAAATCGGAGAATATAATTTGCATTTTTAACCTTGTCTGTTAGGTCAAGTGGTTGGAACTTTAAAGAATCACTTCGCTCCGAAACAGAATATGTATACACTGAGAGTTTAAGACAATTTGTCTTCATTCATGTTTTGTGTTCTACTCAACCATCCTTTGTTAGTCCTGCTAATGTTGATGTGTATTAATATCACTTGAATTTAATACCTTAACTTAACCTAATCTGTTGTATGAACATATATGTATGATCATTCAACCAAGTGTACAAATACACACACACACACACACACACACACACACACACACACACACATATGTATAACTTATACCATACGTTCCCGAATTATTTCAGGTGAACAAATGACTAGACATAGCATATGTCTGTGACGGGTGGGGCAGAATACGCTGAACGTTTCGCGAACACCTGGTATCATCACTATTGCATAGTGATTCATAAACACACGCTCTGTCATCGTATCGCATGTTGACAATTACCGGATTGTCTGGTTCAGACCCGATTTGTTTACTAACAGCATCATACAGCTATAATACTGCTGAAACAAATATCTGCTCATGATATAGTCGCAATTGCACAATCGACTCTGCTTTTGGCAGATATTTCTTATGAATGTGGATAGGGAATTTGACGCTTCTGTTTACGTACATACATATGATATTACAAATTCATTTCGTTTCAGTTGTGTGTTCACAATTTATGTCTATCCTGAGGTTTAAGCTATTCTGCAAACTAGAGCGACACTGTCGGCAGATGATCTGAGATGTCGTCAAATATAGGTAAGACTTTAGGTGGGGTTCATCTGTTTTATCTGTGTTGTACAGCCACATGCACACACCACCCTCAAAGGAAATATCTTCAACAAATTGCAAATCCCTATTAGTTTTTAATTACCTGTCTGTTTCGTCATGATAGCAGTGACTGCAGGTATCCCCGGGCGTCTATTTCATCATTTAATCCAAGATAATAGTATTTGTAACTGCAAATATCCGCAATGAGAACAGACACTACCCCTTCACTAGCATCTGAGTCGGAAACGTCCAAAAGGATGGCAGCTCTGTTGTAGACAAATAGTTAGTCCCCAAAACAAGGTTATTTCATTCAAAACTATCTATCCACAAAGTATAAGTAAAAAGTAAAAGACATGTAGAGTACTTTCAATGACTATCCAAGTCTGTAACGCCCTCGTTTGACGGGCGGTGGGGTAGCCTAGTGGTTTCGGCTCGATTCCTTACTTGGGCACACTGTGTGAAGCCCATTTCTGGTGTCCCCCGTCGTGATATTGCTCGAACAATGCTAAAAGCGGCATAAAAATAAACTCACACACTCTCGTTTGCTGACATTTTAGTAATGTCATAGATATCAGAGCAAACTTCTGTTTACATGCAACTCAACAGGCCCAGGCACATATATCACCTACCTGGACGTGATTCTAGACCTATTTGTATTCTTTTTTAAAAACATCCTTTAGCGTCTGGAAGAAGAATACCTCTCTACCAACTGAACGACAACAGGAATGACACCCTACATTCAAGACTTTCCCCACATAACGGATACTATCCCACCTATTCTAGCTTATTGCATCTATTGTTTTTAGTTTCTTATACACTCTTGATCAATCGTGTATATAATCTAAAAATCATTGCCATACATATTATGCTTACATCTTGGCTTTAGATAAAGGTATGAGCGTTATAGCGCTCAGGTATCCGATATCGTGATATTCAGAAGGTCATTCCACACCACCTTACTCATTGGCACTGATGTTATTTTGTGAAATCAGTGACTGACAGGTAACCCCTGAAGTGAAAACATGTCTATCCTTTTGGCGAAAATCCTTTGGCATCACAGTTTTTAGGCGAACCTTTCGGACGGTACTATTTGATTCAAGCTATAACTAGTTATTCCAGACTGATAATTCTCCGACGTTGCCGTTTTCAATTTAAAGTGGAATATTTGTGGTACTATGAGGCGAGACTCATTTTCACAAAATTAAGTATTCTCATTGATTTTCGGAGACGTTTCAATAGTAGTATAGTACTTATGGCACAATGATGTTCTAGAAATGCCTTTCTGAAAGGTGATACATCGGGGCATACACGCGGAGGGGAATATAACATAAGACTACCCGCTTATGAAAACACAATGTTCTTTTTCTCTTCATACCATAATCTTAACCATTTTCATATACAATTTCTAAACCTGTTTTGGGGACAGCTCATGTGCTACTGAAGTGGTGTTATATTATGACTACACCAGTACACCACTGTACCAGAAAACTTACTACAGATGTATGATAAACGAACCGCACTGAAGAAATAGTTTTCGTGAAGAATCACGTTCTAAAAGTAATCAATCAATATTTTTTTTATATTATATAGGATACTATGAAAATCATTGACCAACGTGATTATTTCAGTTTACGAGAAGGTGTTCCCTTCACGGATAGACAAAGACCATGTCAAGATGAGCAGGTTATGTTGACATAATATTGGCATAAAATAGATCTGGTATGATAACATTTGATCATTACCTCAGCTATAAGTCAAATTTCAAAGAATTAACTACGAAAGGTCCCCGGTGATATTGTACTAAAATTTCAATAAAACTGTAAAACCCAGCTCGTCCTTTGTAGAAACGGTATTTCTGTGGAACTGATTAATTTTGCATATCAAAATCTTGTGATCAAAATGTCATTTTAAGAAAATAAACTGATATTTATTTTACAAATGTCTTCTGCATATTTATGCATGACTACCGTTTGTAAGATATCATGGTTTAAGTTATCATGGATAATACCGACTCTGTCTGAATATCACGCATAGTTTTGCTCAGTGACACAAAGAACTCAGAGATCACACAGTCAGTAATGTATATCCTCCTGATTCTATATCCTAAATTGCATGTATCTGTAACATTAATCTAATTTCAGGTTGATCGTGTATAATTCCCTATCAGTTCTAAACGCACTTGATGCCTGTGTCTCAGCACTCCGTGGATTAGTGTTTGCGTGACATATTGAGCCTAAGCTAATTTTGGGAAAATGTATCGTTCTTTTATGTGTGTTTGTGTCTATGATTCCATACTAACTAACCCTTGATCAGTGCACTAGACTGAGACAGACTACATAACTCCTGAATGGGTATACCCAAATATTGGAGGATTGTTTAAACAAGCTGTCCATAAAAGTGCATACCAGGAATAATCAATATTAACTGCAGATATGATTTGCCAAATGTGGGTGACATTGTGCTCAATTTAGTTATTTTATGTCACCAGTAAATTTGTTTTATCATCAGTTGTCCCCAACTGGTCAGTTATGGAAAAAGGGTTCATACTGAACACTTGAAGAGCTGTGGTCATTCTTATAACTTGAAGGATATCAAATGTAAAGCACATATGCATCCCTCACCACCGTACATATTAATATTATTCTATGTTTTACCATGTGCCTTTGATGACAATACACACGCAAATGACATGGATTATGACGTCACAATGACTATAAACTTTGGCAAGGGAGGACAACAATAGACACGCATCCGTGGGGCATTATCTATGTCCGATTAAAGTTAATGCATCATACTTTCCAAGAGAGCACAAATACGAGATGAACCATTACCTATTGTATGTACTGACTAAGTACCCTGTGGAAATGTGACACTGGCTGGACTGAATACTGGTCGCTTTATGAGATCAGGCCATATAGATCACATCCTGGTACTGGGTTAACAACCACGAATGCGATGTTGGATTACCAACAAACGCTTGACATTAATGATGACATATAGGTACATTGTGACGAAGTTGTTACAAGAACGTGTTGTATTGCTGGTAACTCACAAGACCAAGGTTCAAGAATACCTTCTATTCCGGATGAAGTCGATAAAAGAAATCGTTTGCTACGTTAGATATGCACGCAATGAACCTTGAGTGTTTAGAAATATAACTTGATGAAGTCAGCTGCATTCACCCTTCCATTTCAAGGGTAGTTTAGAACAAGCTTAATGAGTGTGTATAGTGACCCACAATTCAATAAGTCTCCCACGGCTATTATCCACTAGTAGGTCTGCTTCAACCGACATGCCATAACCACAATGTAGCTTTCAGATCCTGCTGACGTGTGTACATTAATGTTTTATGTGACTCTAGTCCATTTACATTGTGTAACACCACTGACATGTGATTCTTCTTCTGTGCATTTTAGTAGGAACTGGCTGTAATAGAACTCCCGTAAAACATGCTTGTATTTTGGTAGTTACATGTGAGGCTAGTGGTTACCATGACGTATGGAGGTAGCCTGTAGTTTTGTGCAAACACCGGTTGATACATATACATGTACTAATATAATCTGACAGTGATTCTAAGAAATGCTCTGCAAAATGATTGATACATGTCCATGAACGGTTTGCCGCCACAGACACTGTAATTTTTTTTGAAACACGCAAATATCAAAAGGCAGAAGATCAGCATGTGTTTGATAAATAGGCAAGTCACAAAATATTATATAACATTGGAAACAACATCAATTTCTACATCTCCGTTCTACTTGCGTTTGAATATTCATTTGAACAGAAGGAGCAAACAGCATGTTAGCATGGTAATATTCCATTAGAAATGAAGGCTATCGACCCATGTTAACGTACTGGAAGTAATTCCAATTCGTACTTTGATCAAATCGCCAGCAAAATAATAAACACGTATTTAGTATGCACTGGCTCCCTTGCCAAAATGACACCTTCTTTTTTCTGA
The DNA here is from genome assembly GCA_008038995.1 of Haliotis laevigata. Lineage (NCBI taxonomy): Eukaryota > Metazoa > Mollusca > Gastropoda > Lepetellida > Haliotidae > Haliotis > Haliotis laevigata. Next base: position 288,194 of record VKKT01000254.1, read on the forward strand.
TAAAGTGTAGTACTTATTGGCCTCTTATCTGACACCATGCCAAGCTGTCATGCATTTCAAAACTATCAATGTCTTGTAATAGAATTCTTTCATGTCGAGCTATATTTAAACAGCTCAAGCCTTTGGTGTTTACATTTCACAACTTGTAAGGTACAATCGCGCATGCTCTTTGTAACAAGATTTCATACAAACTTCATACGACTCGCTCTCAATTCAAGGTTAAAACATTCAAGGCCTCAGTAGAACTTTCAAAAATGTTTATGGTAGGCAAGTGGAGGACATTTCACAATTTGAAGCATCAGTGATAAATATTATATCCGATACAATTCGCTATATTGATTTGTACCATACCTTCCAGAATGTTTTCAATGAAGAGTTGACAAGCCTTTGCCACCGGTAGGGCAGGATACATTCCACCTGTTCGAGAAAACCTGGTTTCACCACTATTTGATAATGATTCATAAACACATGCTCTGTCGTCATATCTCATGGTGTAGATCACTGTATTGTCTGAGCCAGATTTACTGCAGACCGTGTCGTACAGTTGTTATACTGTTGAATGCGGCCTCGAACAAACACGATAAAGTCAGAATTGTACAATCTCTTCTTTCTTTAGCAGAAATGTCTTACGGATGTGGAATGGGTTTTGTTATTGTGATTTCCGATATCCTCTATAATTGAAATATTATGGTAAAGAGAGGAATATCAATCTTGTTCAAACATTATTATGAGATACTTTAATACTTGTTACTTTAAACCAAACCGAAGTCTAGGTAGACCAATATTTTCTGCTTATAGAAGCAGCACATTGTAACAATTGCAAATGGAATGTCTGAGCCATATTAAGCTTGCGTGCAGACAACGAGTTTCAGCGATATTGAGGAGCAATTGTTATCATACAAAACCTAGCATCCACAGACTGAAGAGATGTTTCGTTGAAAAACCAGTCGAGGTGAGTGAGTGAGTTAAAATATAAATAACTTTGGCAATATTTCAGCCATATCGTGACTAAAACAGTGAATACAGTATATTATATATGTGATAAAATCTGTCGCCAAAGGACGGTAAAACAACTAGTATATCACAGTTAGAGATTTAAAACTAGCATGTAGCTTAAAAGGATATACTATTTAGGACAGTAAAACATAACAATGGGCTATAGATCGTCAGCACCTATCGAGATGACGAGGTGAGTTGAGGTGAAATTGGATTTAACGTCGTGCTTGAGAATATTTCGCTTATATGACGACGTGCATG
>VKKT01000255.1:35712-51323 GCA_008038995.1 Haliotis laevigata
GTCATCCATATACTCGTCTTATATATTCATCAACTTCTAAATGCCTCTCAAGAATCTCAATAATTCCTCTACCTATATGTTAAGTGAAATGATGTGTGGTTCATTGTGTCCTACACAGTGAAAGAAGGAGGAAGCTTTCCATGTGAAATCTCCTGATTAACAAATCTCTGGATTAAGGCATCATAGTGGAGTAAGATTCATTTGCACATATTGATGTTCATTACAAGATTGTCCAGAGAGCAGGGTTTCTAGGCTATTGGGGTTCAGACCAATGTTTTAACTGTATACATACCCTTTCACTTTGAGTAGTGGCTCCATCGTCACAGTGTGGCAATATGTACTGGCATAGAGAAGATGAGACTTGACGACATATTGGAAACATTTCCGAGTTCGTGCCTAAACTGAGATGTTGAAAACTGCATTTTACTTCCTCTATTTTATTACCACTGTTACTCATTATTTGTAAGTTTAATCATGTATTTCTATAACAAAATGTGTACCCATGTTTAGGTTTATGCCGCACTCAGCAATATTCCAGCTATATGACGGTGTTAGTAAAGTAATTTCTACAATACAGAACAGAATTTCTGCCGCACATTGATTTAGTAATGCCAGTGTAGGTATTCTCAGTTAAATAGGCCCCCTGCAACCTAAGCTTCTGTGCATCAATGTGTTTTTTATTAATTTTAAGAACTGCATGGCTAATAACATGGTTTGACATGCAACTGGGTGAGATGCCAGAAGCTCAGTTGCAAGTACTGTCAGTTGTTGGTTTGCTGAGACAGGTAAACCCACAGGTAAACAGTGTCCATCTGTATAATCAGACACACAAGCTGTGTGGTCTATCAGTTTCCACGGGCTGGACACCTGTGGATAGATCTAGAGGATGTGTAATTCAATAGCAGAAATAGCAAATTGAATAAATCAAGGGTATCAAAGTTTGGCTTGTCACATGACCACGTTCTTCATTGTGATTCAGTGACTTTGTCAACAGCATGGGGCAGATGTATTGTAATATAGATTGGTCTTGACAGATTGGGTATTGTACTACACTGGAAGAATCATAGTGTAACTTTTCACTAACCTGAAGGAGAAACTGATTGGCCGACATCTCACTCTGATATGGAAAACATTTATGCTTGTGCTGATTGAATTCTTGTAATTGTTGCACTGGAGAGGGCCTCAGTGTATTAAGGTGTGGCAGCAAGTAATAAGGCCCCTTTCCTAACAAAATCATCACTACCCCACCCCTAAAAAACATGAAAAAGAAACAAAGTATGCGTAATTGAATTTCATATTTAGTTTCATAAATTTTCTCAAGTGTTTTGTACATGTCACGCTGGTCTAAATTCTTGACCTTGATGGCTCTTTAATCCAGGAACCACCCACTGGTCTTCAACCTAACAAGATGTTTCCATGTATCCCATGCTGTGCCAATATGTGTCCGTATACCCTGGTGTATATAGCATATTATACTGTCTTCAAGCTTGTCTGTGTATCCCATGCTGTGCCAAGCTGTGGCCATATACCCTGGTGTATATATGTCTTCAAGCATGTCTGTGTATCACCTGCTGTGCCAAGCTGTGGCCATATACCCTGATCGCCATATAGCTGAATATTGCTGAGTGCGGCGTAAAACTAAACTCACTAAAACTAAAACCATATACCCTGGTGTATATATCGTATACAGTCTTAAAGCATGTGTGTGTCCCCTGCTGTTGCTATATATGGTCCCATACCATGTACACCTCATTCCTCTTGCATGTCACAGTGTGTGCCACCTCTAACTAACTGTTCTGCTGTGTATGTGTGGTCAAATGGTTGGGTCCCTGCTGTGTTTGACATGGCAACACATCACATATGGTGTTTGCCTATGTCCCTTTACCTTGTACACCTCACTGATCTTGAGTCTCACACTGTGTGCCATCTATATCTAAGTCTCACACTGTGTGCCACCTATATTTAAGACACACACTGTGCCACCTATATCTAAGACTCACACTGTGTGCCACCTGTATCTGACTGTCACACTGAGTACATGTGGTCAGAGGGTTGTGACATTGCTGTGTTTTTCATGTGTCCTGTGTGTTGCCTGCTGTGGCTGACTGTAGCCATATCCTGTCCTTGGTTTGCCTGTGTCGATATACAACCTTATGCTGCTGACTGTGACTGCTTATATCTGCTGTTGGCATTCATGGACTCCATGTCCTCTATGTCTCCTACAGTGCTGTACTGAACTCTGCCATGTCCAAATGGGCGTGTGGTCAACAGGTTATGTTGCCTGCTGTGTATGACTAGCTACACGTCACATATTATGGTTTACCTGTCCCTGTGTCCATACTCTCTCTGTGTTATGTGTTATCATCCAAGGGGTAGTATTGTTGCTTTGTGTTTTTTGTCCATCCATCCATCCATCCATCCAATTTAAAGGCAGGTGCATTGTCTGCAGTTACCTCAGTCCTGTGTATGCGTATTATATTAAAGGATAGTGTAGAGAGTCCCTTTAAATCTGTCCTGGCAAGTGTATGTACCATGTATGTGTGGTATGTATAGCTCCATACATATAGATGGAGAGTCCCTTTAAATCTGTCCTGGCAAGTGTATGTACCATGTACGTGTAGTATGTTTAACTCCATACATATAGATGGAGAGTCCCTTTAATACAGTGTGGCAGGTATCATGTAGGGTAGGTGGATGGCACTTACCCATGACATTATACACCTAGAGGTGTTCCTTGTAGAGACATATACTCAGGTATCACCAAGCAGGTGACAGGTGGGGCTTGTTGGGCTGGAAGTCACAGTATACTCAGGTGAGTATTTAAGCAGTCAAAAAATTAACTTTTATGTCTTTAATTACCCAGATACTTTTCAATCAATATATTGCTCTGGAAAACCTGTATATTGTGATCAAATGGAACTCAGCACAAATGATAATTGGAATATATAAATGCTAACAATAGGAGAATATACTGACAAAGGTCCTAGTGATTTTAGTCCTCACATTCTTTAACTCCTGACAGTCATAGTGCTGAGAGATCTGGGTTAGAATTGACCTTCAGCAACCCATGCTTGTCATAATAGGCGACTAATGGGATCAGTGGTCAGGCTTGCTGACCTGTTTACACATGTCATCGCATCCCAATATGTAGAGTGATGCTCATACTGTTGATCACTGGATTGTCTGGCGCAGATGCAGTTATTTACAGACCGCTGCCATGTATACATATCTGGAATATTGCTGTGTGCGGTGTTAAACATAGTGCTGAGATTGTTCATTGTAAGAGGGCCCATAACATCAGCATTTTTCATTGGGAATAGCATTCTGGCATTTCATTTGAATAAGGATTCGTACATTTTATGCATTGACAATTTTGGCATTTAAACTTCAGATGTATATATTTAATGGTGTTAGGAATAGAATCGTCACCACTGTGCACCTAATTTTACCCAGCATTGAAAACAGCTCCGATAAACTCCAGATAAATTTGGTGTCCAAAATATCACCAATACCCAATTTGTCAGGACTGCTTACATACAAATATGCTTGAAAATAATTAAGAAAACCACATAAATAGTATTAAATACCTTTACAGAAGGTTTATTATTTAATGATTGAATACAGACATCACCTACACTAGTCTGTCTCACAGTCCCTTGACCGATTATTTTCCCTTTCTGCCCAGCCCTTTCTGCAGTGCAAAATCCCTAAACGAAGCAAGTCTAGATTTCCTCAGGTTCTGAATGTCACATCTCACTGGGGCTCCTTTTCAATTTAAATGGTTTCATTTGTTTCTATCAAAATCATATATATTCAGAGACTACACATATAGATGAGCTGCAGTGAATAATGCAAAATGTCACTGTGTATTCATAGAATAATGTATAATCTCATTTTAATACTGTAACTTGACATGGCTTGCATTGTTTTTATGAGTTTATGCGATATGTGACACACTTGGGGCATCACATAGACAGATGCAAATTAGAAGCAGAATTATGTCTGAAAAAGATCCACTCATGAATTCATAGTTCACTGAATGGTAACCTGTGAGGAAATACTCTAAGGCTAATGTTTCATCTGTTTATGAAATGTGCAGTTTTAACTGTCATCACAAGTGATATAGGTGTGTCAATGGAAGCCTCTGTCTTCGATGACATTCCCACGCTTTCTCTTTACCACTGCAGGAGTTGTCAGAGAACTGATCTGCCTTACAGTGTCTCTTTCAGCCCAGTTTGTAATTCTATCCATCACTTTTCTGTCCATCACTTGTTCTGTCTCCTGCTACAAAAACAATGATGGCAAACTAAGAGAACGTCTCAATTATTCATGGCTGTGATGCATTGAATAACATGTCTTGTATATATTGCTATGGTAACTGGAGAAGAATTACCATTCAATATTAGACTAACCTTTAACTGTGGAAATAAAGTAGTGTATGGTTAAATATGATAATTCTATACGGGAACTACATTAGTATTCCTGAAGTCCTTATTAATCCTAAAGTCCGAACATGTACTGGAAAAGGGAATAAGTATAGGCTAGAGCTGAGAATGGAATGAAAATGGAGTGAGTATGGTTTTATGCTGCTTTTCGAGCTATTTCAGCAATTCCATTGTAGGGGATGCTGGAAATGGCTTCACAAGTACCCATGAAGGGAGTCGAAACTTTGTCTTAATCAAGATGAGCAAAAGCTTAGATCAGTATGGAATGGCATTATAGGCTGATCAGATGTATTGATTATGTAAGACTACCATGAGTCTATGGGGCTAGTACTAAGGCAATGTTACCTTTTGTTCCTTGGAGGTGGAATAAGAATGTAATGATGGCATCAGATATAAATTCAATGAAATATTTATCCAGGAAAAAGAATGAAAGGCAGCATTCAGTCAGAAATGTGAAACCATTAATGTTTCATCTTTCTGCTCTGCTGACTTAGCTTTTTCATTATTTACCATTTTGATATGGCTGATCGTGACATAAATATTTTCGCTCACATCATCACAACTGCTTATTAATATGTTCTATGATTGTTCTATATGTTAGCTTTATTGCTTTTTATGGCAGTCTCTAATAATCTACATGACTTGGTGATGATATTGATTTTACCTCTGTAGTGATAACACTTTACCTGTGTCAATACAAGAATGTACTGTAGTATCATGTGAGGGAAGTTATCTACTGGCTGATCTCCAAACTAATCTTAACAGCTGTTGACTTACACTTTGAAGCATAACCTTAGCCCAAAGAGGATTTGAGAGAGTTTCCTTGATACAGAAATAAAATAGACTTATTATTTCTTAATACCAAATAATTTTTCATAAGGTATGACTATTGTTAAAATCATTAATCTTGATTGATGATTTGAGAGAGTTTCTTTGATGTAGAAATAGAATTGACTCATTATCTCTTACTTCCAAATATTTTTTAATAATTTTGACTATTATTAAAGATCATTTACATTAATTTTGATAAAGTCAACATGACCTCCATTAACCCAACTAAAAGTAAGCTGAAGAGAGATTTGAAATAGATGACATGATATATGAGATGTGTTGACGTGACAGGGCTTGTTTTATTACAGTGTTTGATCTAACACTTGATGATGATAGCGTTGGCTGTCAAATGATCAAAGGTAGTGACACCTGTGGAAAGGTAAACTGTTATTAATGAACAAATCAAACATCTCCACCCTCTAAATGGTGGCAAAGTGTTCCATAATTCCTGCCTTGGGACGCCTGAGTAGACAAGTTCCATGGCTTTAATTCTGTATAATCATGCCAGGTAAATCTGAGCATAAACATTACACCAAAGCCCCAGGGGAGTGGGTAAGTGACAGAGACTGCATTAGGAGTGGCTGCAATTATCACCCTTTTGTCACCATGTGTTGGCCATATGATTTCAGTGAGGAAGCATTCAAAGAATTCTAAAGATCAAGGGTCGATGCCGTCATCCCTGCATTTAGGTTAAGGCCCCCATAGCCAAAAGTGGAATGGGGAAATGCTGTATTAGATAAGGTCGTACATTGAATAGCATTACCTGTAAGCGACACTGAGCTTAGTCAAGGGCGTACTTATGTGAAACAGGCTATAGGTAAGTATGAATGGGAGTGTTTCTCCAAGAGTGAGTCGTCGTTCACATTCTGTAAATATTTACCAGTACATTTGTTTGGTGTCTCTGCTTGGTAATAGTGGCTTGATCAAGATTGGGTTAGCTTGTGAGATTGCTTGTTGATGTTGTATTGATGGATTCAACTGGAACTGTTTAATGTTTATTATGTAAATACAGTGGAGTAAATGAAATTATTGTTGTTTGTTCAAACAGTAAATGCAATCTCATTATGTTAATATTGTTTTATATTTCAAATAAATCACATTAAAAATAAAAAGTGTCAATCAAGACATTTCCTTTCAATCATTTTGCATGAGTGTTTGCATTTTGTAAATGTTTGCCCCTAACTTTTCATTACCAGTTTTGGGTCAGATTTTATGAAACTTAATTGATAGGATATTATCAATGTTAGAAATGTTCCCAGCCAAATTGTGTTTGCAATTGTGGGATCAGGTATACTGAACTTTTCAAGTGATATTTGTCCTCAAACAATGCACTGACAGGTTTGACGTGCTGTATTTAACAGGCCTGATTCACTGCTTTTCTATCCTTGCACACAAATTGAGATCATGGTATGTGAAGAATCCATGACCTATTAAGGTTGACATGATGTACACTATTGTTATCTACCTGAGCATGTCACCTGTAGGTCGTTGAGCCTACTGACAACACATTGTGTACCTGCGATATGCCTGTGTTGACCCATTGTGTGCAAGTCATGCCTTGTTCATGATGTAGGTAGCAGCCTCCGCATCCCATTATAGGTGCTTTGTATGAACTCTTGTGGCACATAATAACACATTCCTGTAATTATTAGATATGATTCCTAAATTTCATAACATGGACTTTTCAGCGAAACAGATGTTATGATTGGGATTACTGTATAGGACCATAGATTAGCTGATCTCACAGATCAGCCAAGGTCCTTACATGACCCTTAAAATCAGGATCAAAATGGTATGTCTGGTAAATTAGCCGGACCACAAATCTCCTCCTCATGATCAGTCATCACATGTAGAGTATTAACAAATCTCTATGTTGAAGTAATTATGCAAGTTAATCCTGTTGTTTCACTATCTGAGACCCATGAAGATCTGGGTTAGAATTGGTCTTCAGCAACCCATGCATTTCTAAAGAGGCGACAAAGGGGATTGGGTGGTCAGGCTCACTGACTGGGTGGACACATCTCATCGTATCCCAATTGCAATGCTCATGCTGTTGATCACTGGATTGTCTGGTCCAGACTTGATTTCTTATACACTACCACCATATAGCTGGAATATTGCTGAGGGCGATGCCAAACAACAAACCACCGAACAACAAAAAAACACACTAAAAAAACATGTTCTTTGCATATCTGGACTTATGTTTGTAATCTAGTTTTTTAATTAAAATGTTATTCAATAATGTTTACATGAATTGTGGCAAAATGAAGTGTCCCTCTGATGCAACAACTGCCGTTTACATTATTAAGAGCAGCCACAATCATATTGGCTCTACTCAGGCCTTGAAATGAAATGTAGGTGACAGAAAATGGATGCATATAATTACTTTGTTTTGTTAAAAATCATATTTCTTTTTTAGCTGGACAATCAAATGTCAACAAACTGTTTTAGCGAATGCACACACACAATTTACAAGTAAAAAGGGAATGTGTATTCATACATTTTTCAGTTCAGGGCTATTAAACAGTGATTAGTTTCCAAAATTTATTTTTCATGCATTGGTAATTTTGTAATTCTATTTTGTTTTGACATTGTTTTGTAATTAACTCAGGTGATCACACAAACAGGCTCCCTCACATAACATTTAACCTAATGTTTCTCACAGTCCCTAAACCATAATATTCTCCAGTCTTCGTACTGTAATGCTAAAGCCTTAAATGAAGCAAGTCTAGATTTTACTATGTTTAAATGGAACTGTTTGTTTCAATTAAAATTAGGTATTTAAATGGACTAAGCTTCAGTGTGAGGTTTAACGCAATCCAGGTTTCATCCCTGTGTAATAAAGCACCCAGTGAGGCAGCCAACAAACTGCTCTTTGTGACACTAAGTTTAGTCAAACAGAATGGAAGATAAAACAAGTAGGGAGTGTTGTCCCTCGCACTCAGGACCATGTTAACTACTAAATATATAGTGCTTCTGACTTGAACCTTGACCATGTCACTCTGACACGATGTTACATGTAGGTGTGTCTCGATAATGTCAGTTTCTGTGTCAGGTTGTAATTATATGACAATAGTCCCATGCAATTACGTTATATGCATGTGATATACTCCTGAATCCTGGAACGTCTGTTTAGGAATGGTTTATATACAGTAAACTTTGTTAATCTGGACACTTTCAATCTGGAAACCTCACCTTCCAGATGTTCTGGATGACAATAAGTCTATATAGTTTCACCTTTTCAGTCAAGGCACTTTTAATCTGGAAACCTCACCTCTCGGATAATCTAGATGATAATGTCTCTAAAAAATGTCACCTTTTCAGTCAGGACTTTTGGAGAAAAACATATTGACTTAAGGGATAATTCTGTGTATCTGTGTATCATTAATCAAAGAATGAATGCTGATCATTGACGATGAAAAAGAATAATTATGTTAACTGTATACAGTTTGATGAAGTAAATTAAAGATAAGACACGTAGATGATCAACTTCTTGATTACAATTAGGTTAAATGTTTTGCAACCAAAATGTCCTTCTTAACTGTAATGAAGACATTGTTGATCCAAATTTCTTATCCCTAAGAGGTATAGATGAAGATGAATGTTTATTTAGACCAAAGGTCAATCACTTGTACATTCAATAATGATTTAACATGTGCACATGTGCATAACATTTCTCACCCCACCCCACTCCCCTCCCCCATGGTGGCAGACCCGTAAGATGCATAAAGCTTCAAACAAATATATATCTATATGTCTTTGCTTTACCTTCCTTAGGACATTTTTGGCCATGTTAAGAAAATGGTCTCCTTGCTTTTACCTTTTAAGGATTGAGTGAGGGGAGTAAATAATATTTATGTTAGAACATGTCACAATGCTTAACGATAATCAAAATTGACTGTAAAGAAATCAGTCTTTTGGCAAAGTTTGCATTTGGTAACCGTGTCAAACGTTGAAAAGATTAAAGCTGGAAAAACAAGATAATTATTAACAGAGGTCCCACTGTTCTCCATTGTTGGGTAGATTAAGACTTTGTGATAAATTTCATTCAAGATATGACTTGTTGGTGTTCATGTTTAACTCTAGTTAGGTCAAGATGTCGTCAGAATTGTGTGTGTGTGGATGTGAAATTGAGACCCGAAGGGTTAAGTGGCTGGGTGAAAGTTCACAACTACTGTACACAATAAGTGTATGGTCATTGTTATAAACAACAGAGTACTTCAGGGGGCTGCCAATCACAGAATAATGGGTCATGGTCCGGTGCTGATGTTATCGCCATGCCTTTGTGGCATACAGTTTTGTGTGTTTGCCATGAGCGAAATGTTTTGTGCGATGTGCTTGATTTCAATATTGGTGGTGATTGGCAGGGAAGAGTTACACAGATTTGATAGCTGATATGATAGATTCAGTCTTAAGGGGAAATAATGGGAAATAAAGCATGACCATTCATCGTGAAATTGACTTAGCAAAGCATGTATATTTCTTTATTGGCAAGCAAGGGGTTGGGGTAGAATATTGATTCTGTAAACTGAAATCTTATTTAATATTCTTAGGACGTTTTTTTGACAAAGATCCACAGACAATAATGCATGGAGTTTTGTGTAGATGGATCAATATTGGACTAGGTACATCCTACAGTTGGCAGGTTCGTGAATTGTAACATATTTTATCCACAAGGACGGTTCACAGGTAATTTGATCTTGAACCACCCAGCCATTGAAAATTGGTCCCCAGGCTTTGTCCATGTCCATCTAAGCAGTCTCCACGAGATGGAAATAAATCAATTTTATAATTTACTTTGCTCAGCAAATATTTAAAGTGGGAGAAAGGTTTATCTTTGATGTAAATCCACTGGGATGTAGTTGTTATTCACAGTTTTTTTCAGCATTGCTGAAGTTAAAGATTATTATCTTTGGCATTGATAATAGTTAAGTGAATTGAGAATTGCTCAGCTTAGCAAGTGCTTGTCTCTACACATGAAGGCAGTTCCTTTCATGTGTAAAAATATTTCCCATGACTGGGCTTCTTAAGAACATTCATATGATGTATATCTACAGGGAGGTATTCAGAGGAATAGTATATCATCAAAATGACTCAAATTACCAGTTCAATAAAATATTCTTTAAGCCCATTTAATCCCTGTGAAGGAGTATTTATATAAACAAATTTAAAAATGGGAAAGAATTTGAACTACACATAACAGTGTGTGTCCCATTCATGTATTTGAAATAGTAATATAAGACCATAACAGAGATAGCAGGTACTATAAATTCCAATTTCTTTGTATTCTGCATAAATTTCTTTCATGTCCACATATAGATCTTTTGGACCAGACTCAGTTGAACATTTTGTCAGTGATCCACAGATATGTTCAACAGGTGAACAGTGCATGAGGTTTATTCTTTTTGTTTCTGGATGTGAATTTATTGCATACATCGAGTCACATAAAACAGTTATTAGATGAATGAATACCTTTGTCATTTGTTAAAAGACTCACTGTTCATCAGCCTACATAGAGCTTTAGAAATTCAAAATGTTCAGTCTTATTCAGTTCCAGTTTGTAGCAAAACTGAAACATTGAAACTGCCTCAAAACAAAAGTCAACAAGTTCTGCTAGTCTGCCATGAAGACAACCATCGAGGGATTTCTACATGTTCTCAGCACAGCTTAGTAGTTTCCGGAATACGGAGTAGTGTGAATTTTGAAGCCTGACATGCCAGTACTTATAAATGACCCCCAGGAATCTGAAGCATTGATGGCTCTGTCTAGCCCCAAAGATAAACAGGTCCAATGGGGACATGTGTACACACTGTACCATGCCTTTGATTAAATTATTTGATTGGAGCATCGTGCACCTACACTGCCCACAGCAGCTTTAGTTCATGGTGTTTGTGACTGGCCTAACCTAAATTTCAAAAAACAGATATAATTATAATTTTATTTTGCTTTCGTTTATGAAACAAATCACCCCTTTTAGTTTTGTCATGTACTGAGTTTCTCTGGAGAAATTTGCCTCATATCTACCATAATAACATATACATGGTCTGTATTTTGTGTCAGCTTTTGCATATTGACAACCAAACCAAACGTTTAATTCTCTCCATATAAATGTAAACGTTAAACTGTTCTTGAAGTGGATGAATCATGAGTAGATATTTAGATTAGTTCTGTTGTGTTCTGTATTAGCTTAAGAGGGTATGTCAAGAAGTAAACAAGTGTACATCATTGACAAAAGCTGATATTGTTGTGTGTAAGTGTTGACATAGTGCCAACATGTGTCAAGTCACTGTGCCACTGTTCATAGGTCGCAAGTATGGAGTGTATTTAGATAAGACCTAAACTGTTTACATTACACAAACCTGGTTGTAAGATCATCTGAATATGTGTCCACAGATGCTTACCTTGCAGATTAAACTCTAAGCTTGCATCATAAATAATACATTTGTTACAATGTCAAAACACTGTAATATTTAGTTTCCACTGTAATATTTATTTTCCACTGTCACAGAATCATTGGAACATTGATGAATTGATAAAGTATATTAATAAAAAAATATGAAAATATATTAATTGCAAGTCATTCCATTTTGCATTTTATTGGTTATCCAAGCATTCAGTTTTTTCCACGGACAAAAAAATGTTTGTCTTTGATTAAAAAAAGTATATCAATTGCAAGTCATTCTATTTTGCAGTTTGGGGTTTATCCAAGCGATAATATTAGTCCACGAAAAACAAAATGTTTGTCCACGCCCAGTAATGGACTCTTGCTTCATGATTAGCTAAGATAATGTGGCTTTTGTTCCATTGTCGAATGATGTTACCTCTTTTATGCTGTTGCCTACATTACAATTGTTTTTGTGTGTATTAATGAATAAGTAAGCAGTCTTTGAAGTAATATTATTGTTGGCATATTTGTTCACTAGAGTTTATTTCAATATGGTTTTGCATTTATGGAGTTATAAATGTAAAAACTGATGAGTAAACTTGATACATTTTAGCTTTTTTATGTTTAACCACCATAAACATAAACCATATTGACTTAAGTTCTGTAATATTTTCACAAATTCCTAAAGTGATCAGCCCGTATATGATTGTATTAATTCAACAGTGCACAAAGTAAACAGTTGTCTATGAGGAGTTTGTTCATGATACATTGTAGTTGTTGATAGTCCTCAAAAGGACATTCTGTAGGCAATGGACACTGGTCATCGGACCTGAAAGTTGCTTTTGACAGGAGGAATAACACTGAGTGTGTGTGTAAATATTATGACAAATAACAGTCTGACCGTTTCTTTGTTGTCAGGAACTGCCGAGGGTGGGAAGAGCACTCTAGTCAAACAGATGAAGATCATACACAACGAGGGATTCTCTCATGAGGAACTGCTCTCATTCAAGGTAACACTGGCTCCATTCTAGTTAGAAATAAAGTTTTTTTGTGAACAAGTATCCTTTTATGCTGAGTAGGCATACATAGTTGTTGCTGTGGATGATATGCACACACTAGTTTCATTAAAGAATAACACCATGTTATAACAGCCTCTTTATATGCAGAAAATGGACACAAGACAGTTGTATGGAGGAATAATTTGCAGGCAGTTTACTTATCACAAAACTTATCAAGCATATTGGCCTGTATGTAATGTACACACAACGATCCATTGGTTGTGGAATTTAAGTTGCTTTTACAAACAAGCCTGTGTAATTTCAACGAGTTAATTTAACAGTGCCTCTTTGTTCGCAAGGCGGTTTCCTATCAATGAAGTTTCAGTGAGTGAAATAGCATGCATTATTTCTTTTAACAGTCAAGAATGCTTTTATCTTGTGAGTTTCTATATAGTTCGGTAAACCATACATATCATACATTTCTTCTGAAATGGAAGGGTTGGTCAGCCACAGAGTTAAAGGGGAGACAACTCCTTGTATTGAACCCCACTGAAGTGTGTTGCCTTCCCTAGCAACACAACACAGAGATCATTGATGCTTTGCAAAAGAGGTCTGTTGGGAAGTGATGGCAAATCAATTTTACATAGGCAGTCTTTTACTTGAGATGAATCATCCTGCCTTTGAAGCCTGCCATGATGTACGGAAAAACTACATGTTCTGGCATATCCTCTACAAACAGGAATATCGTGTTTAGCAGTCGTATCGTAAAACACCAGCCAACATTCCAGCAGTACATCATCCTTACAGAGCTAATTCTTCTACTAGGGAGAAATGGATTTTCAGTTTTATGTGACTAGTTATCTAAATAAATTGTTTTCTGCTGAACAATCAATATTTCTTACGTGCTTGTAAAAGAAAAGTCTACCTGCTATTAGAGTTAATGATAATAGTTCCGAAAGTTCAATATCAAATTACAGTTAATCCTTGAATGTATGCCTTGATGTGGTTGTTGTGCGGGGAACAAATGAGCTCAGTTGGGGGTTGTTGAAGAAATGAGTTCGTGGTTACACTGATGGGATTCTTCAAGTACCATAAATTCCTTGGGTGGGGTCGTCTATTTCAAACATTACTAAAAGTCTTATATTAGCATGCTTGTAGATAATTATACTGTATGTAGTGAGTTTGCACTGTGTGGATATTGTGTCATAGTGAATGTGTTGTATATATACAACATTTCCCAAGGTAATAGTTGGTCAATATATGATAAAGGTTTGAAAAGTATCTAATATATATATTCACCACTACCTGACTTGTAGTTCTTTTCAAAGAACAGCTGAATCAATATCATATATGACATTTGACCCTAAAATGACATATTCAGTTGTTTCAAACAAAATTTAAAAGAAGCCCTTACATTTTAAAACTAAAACTGAAATAAATTAATAACAGAATTAGTAATATATATTTTGACTTTCCAAAATACTAACACTGTTGTATTATATTTGGTGAAGGAATGTGATGCATAACTAGTCATGTGCACCCTGTAAATACATTAAACAACATTAAAGTGTTGTTTATGGCAGTTTGTGATGAAATGCTAAACATAAAATAAAAAATAATCAGTAATTTCCTCAAATAAAATTTACCTTTATGACTGAACTAGTTCGTTTCTGCCCATTATGTGATTATTATTTCTGGAGGGCTTTCATGGAAATTAGTACTAAAACATATTATAAACAACTTGTGGCTGCACCAGTTTGTCAGGTTTGAAACGGTTTAATCATTGGTGTTTTCATTCAGTGTATTCTGTAAGGCAATTCTTGTATTGTATCTGGACCAGACAAAATATGATAATAATATGATGATATAGCTAAAGTGTATCTTCATGATTAAGCTAAAGTGCATCTGCATAAAGCTAATGTGTATCTGGATAAGGCTAAAAAGTATCTGGATAAAGCTAAAGTGTATCTGGATAAAGCTAAAGTGTATGTGGATATAGCTAAAATGTAACTGGATGATCAGGCTAAAGTGTATCTAGATGATAAAGCTAAACTGTATCTGGATGAAGCTAAACTGTATCTGGATAAAGCTAAAGTGTATCTAGATGATAAAGCTAAGTGTATCTTGAGGATTAAGATAAAGTGCATCTGGATAAAGCTTAAGTGTATGTGGATAAAGCTAAAGTGTACCTGAATAAGGCTAAAGTGTATGTAGATAAAACTAAAGTGTATCTTGATGAAGCTAAATTGTATTTAGATGATAAAGCTGAAGTATATTTACATGATAAAGCTAAAGTGTATATGGATGAAGCTAAAGTGTATCTAGATGATAAAGCTAAAGTGTGTCTGGATGAAGCTAAAACGTATATAGATAAAGCTAAAGTGTATGTGGATAAAGCCAAAGTGTATCTGAATAAAGTGTATCTAGATGATAAAGCAAAATTTATCTGGATGAAGCTAAAGTGTATCTGGACCAGACTTAAGTGTATCTATACAACTCTATAGTATATCTTACACTCACTAGAGTGTATATGGACCAAGCTAAAGTATATGTGGTTGTTTGTGTTTCAGACAGCTGTGCTGGACAATCTGGTCAGCTCGATGAAGTTCGTCCTGACCGGCATGGGCATGCTCCGTATCAACCTGCAGAGCCCAGACAACCGAGTAAGACATTGTTCTCATTCATGGCCACTCACAACATCATGTATGTTGTGTAAGATAGAATGAGTATCCTGTGTCAGTAGTGTATGGTGTTATAGTGTATATGACTGATTGTATAAGTAGTATATGGTATATATGTAATGTAAATAGCATGGTGTAAAGGGTGTCATTAGTGTATGGTGTATATAGTGAATATAGCATATTGTGTAAGTTGTATGTGATGAATATAGCATATTGTGTAAGTTGTGTGTGGTGAATATAGCATATTGTGTAAGTTGTGTGTGGTGAATAT
>VKKT01000255.1:51453-66065 GCA_008038995.1 Haliotis laevigata
CATATTGTGTAAGTTGTGTGTGGTGAATATAGCATATTGTGTAAGTTGTGTGTGGTGAATATCACATATTGTGTAAGTTGTGTGTGATGAATATAGCATATTGTGTAAGTTGTGTGTGGTGAATATAGCATATTGTGTAAGTTGTGTGTGGTGAATATCACATAGTGTGTAAGTTGTGTGGTGAATATCGCATAGTGTGTAAGTTGTGTTTGGTGAATATAGCATATTGTGTAAGTTGTGTGTGGTGAATATAGCATATTGTGTAAGTTGTGTGTGGTGAATATCACATAGTGTGTAAGTTGTGTGTGGTGAATATCGCATAGTGTGTAAGTTGTGTTTGGTGAATATAGCATATTGTGTGAGTTGTGCATGCTGTATAGTATATGGTTCTGCCCTCCAGGTACATGCCCAGGTGATCATGGCCTGCATGAGATGCTATGACAAGAAGGCCATCATGCTGCCTCATGTCTACAAAGCCCTCAAGCTGCTCTGGCATGACCGAGGGGTCAGACATTCTGTGTTCAAGGGCTATGAATATGAGCTCAACGATTCTGCAATATAGTAAGTATCAGTAATCTATTTGTTACATGGACCTTGGTGATTCTGAGCATTAGACAAATTTTACTGCCACTTCGATCAATGGGACTGTTAACGTTGCCTTGGTATCAATTCAAGATTATATGTGTGTTTCTGTCAATTTATCGAGCTCCAAAATCACCTTGCAGATGTGAGGTAGGTTTAATGTTATATGCCAAACTGTCCCATGATTTGTACATGATTTTTTAGAACATTATTTACCTACGCAATTGATAAAATCCAGGAATGATATCAAATAATTATAGGTCACTTGTCTGCATTAAAACCCTCGACTTTAGTATACCCTTAACACTTCACACAAAATGTTTGTTCTGATTCATTATAACTTATCTCCATTCAACCTTTATGTTGATCCACCAGACAGTGGTCAATAGCCATTTAACAAGCATTGTAGCACTGACATCATATGACCTAGGTACAACTGTTTCTGTACAAAGTATTAAGGGTAAAGTAATGCCAAGGCCAGTCATTACTGATATGAAATCTTCAGTACTGTCAGGTTATTTAGTATTATGTGTTTGAAAAGTAATTCAGTGAATCCATATTTATCTTTGAAAGGTAGGTGGACTGCGTCTCCTAATCTGTGTATAAAATTGTGTTGAAGTGGGTTTGCCAGATGAACTGACACACAGATCGTTAAATGATTGGTTGAATTGAATCTTAACAAAACTAATGTTATGAAGTTCAGGTTACATGAATGAGTCAATGGGTTGGAATGTCATTTTTATTAATGTGTATTTTTCAAGCAAATCATTCATAAATAATGTCACACAGTTGATGAGAATAGTCATGCTTAGTATCAGCATTAAATGTCACGTCATTAAATGTTGCAACCTAACATGGTGTTATTTATGGGTGCTGTATGATCGCAGCCCTTATATAATTAAGTATGGACCTATCAGCCCAACCTTATGATTTGGTTGTTGTATAACGCGACACTAACTATTCTAGCTATACAGTGACGTACATGATTAACTCTGGACCAGGACCCCTGAAGATCTGGGGTAGAATAGGTCTTCAGCAACCCATGCTTGTCACAAAAGGCGACTATGCTTGTCGTAAGAGGCGACTAACACGATCAGGTGGTCAGGCTCTCTGACTTGGTTGACACATGTCATCGGTTCCCAATCGATGCTCATGCTGTTGATCACTGGATTATCTGGTCCAGACTCGATTATTTACAGACCTCCGCCATATAGCTGGAATATTGCTGCTGAGTGCGGCAAAAACTAAACTCACTCACTCACTGGACCAGACAATCCAGTGGCTGATATTCTGAGTTCAGATTCATGCTGTTGTGCAAAGTTAGCAAGCCTAACTGATGGTCTGTTATGCAGGTTATAAATTGCAGCTGATCAGTGTGCAAAATAGTTTCCAAAGTTTGTTACCAAGTCGGGCTAGCTATGCCTGAAAGTTACTAGCCCACAAAATAATTCACTAACCCGAAATTTGAATGTAGAATTTACTGAGCAAAGATTACAAAAAGAGATAAGAATAAGATATTGTCGGCGTGACATGGGTTTCATCATTAAGCTGCTTATAATATGAACATTTTTATCAGACTATGATCGTGCATGATTTAAATATTGATTATAACTGAGAGAGTGATATATTTACAAAATGACCCCATGAAAATTTACTAGCCAGTCGGGCCAGTGGCTGTGGAGATTACTAGCCCGACTGGATTTTTACTAGCCAGGGACTAACGGGCCAGTGGCTATTTTGCACACTACAGCTGATGTGTAACTTTTGTTTTTCGCAGTTACTTTGAAAACATGGACCGCATCTGCTCCCCGAGCTACGTCCCCACGGCGAAAGATGTCCTGAGGGCGCGGGTCAGGACAACCGGGGTCATAGAGACATGTTTCAAGATAGATAGTGTCATAATTAGGTCAGGTTTCATTTCTGTTGGTTTCCACATACATATATCTTCATGATGTCCTTTGACAATGTCCGAAACAGTATGAGTTTATGACACTCAAGACAAGGTACCTTTGCTATATTTAGGATAGCAATGAATAGGTACCATTAAGAGGTTGAGTCAGCGTTAAATTTTGAAAAAGGTTTTAAAAAATATTAATCATTCATGTTAATATGTCAATATCAGTATTTTTTATGTTTACTACTAAGTTTCCAACTGTGACTAGTATTTTGACATTTTATTCATCTCTTTGTATAACAAGTATAGGGGTCAAACACAAAAACATGCGGACTACTGTTGCCTTGTTGCAACAAAGATGCAATTATCATGCTGGGCTTGTAGCAGATATTCAATGTTCTCTAATGTTTTGGAATTAATTTTGTTTTCGCAATTTATGTTTATGATAAATAATAATAATAATATGTGTATTTATAATGCGCTGAATTCCACACATAAGGCATGCTCAAAGCACTACATATTTACAAATATTTACAAAGCAAAGGTTATAATATAGTTTGTCATGTTTAATAGATAGGGTTTCATAACAAAATATCAAAACTTTGCCAATATCACTAATGATTAAAGCACTAACAAGTACAATGGAAAAAAGCCTTCAGGTTTTGTCACATATTTCTCTGTTACAGGATGTTTGATGTGGGAGGTCAGAGGTCAGAACGCAGGAAGTGGATCCAGTGTTTCGATGATGTCCGATGTATATTGTTTGTAGTGGCTCTCAGCTCCTATGATCTTTACCTCTATGAGGACACAAGAATGGTAAGATACACTAATGAATGACTGATAATACTGGCACTAATTGTCCAAACTAGATTGAGAAGCATTTACCATCAGCCTTCATTAAGAGATCTAGAAATAAGAGAAAGAGAGAGTTGGTGGGGATATTATCACACTGTTCAAGATGGCATTAAACCCAGCTCACTCACTCACTCACTGACTAAGTTACTGATGGGTAGTGGGATAGCTTAATGGTTAAAGCGTTCGCTCGTCACGCCGAAAATCCAGGTTCGATTCCCCACATCGGTACAATGTATGAAGCCCATTTCTGGTGTCCCCCACCGTGATATTGACGGAATATTGCTAAAAGCAGTGTAAAAACACTCACTCACTCACTGATACTGCAGCATAAGTGAAATGATACAGCCTAAAAAACAACAGTCCAAGCATGCCTGTTACCTTGCATCAGATCATATAAATCTACTACTAGGGGAAGTAGCCAGTTATGTCAATCTGCAACCCTTGTCTCTGGTTGAATGACTTAATAACCTTCTTAGAGTAAATTGTCCCTCAATATTGATTGTTAATCATTTATTCATCCTGGTTTTGTGTAACATTGATCATTATACATCAGGTAATTACTGCTCAGTCCTTGCTTGCTTGGTCTGTGTAGCAGGGACGCTGTCTTGTTTGTACAGACATATGATATATTAGATTATTGATGCAGTTGCTTGTTCTGTAAGTTTAGGTTTGTCGTAGTACATTAGCTGCCAACAGTTGTATTTCGATTTCTGTGAGCTGTTTAAATGTAATAATGGTAAATTTCTTGTATTATTTCCAATAGTTAATACACTGTTAGCAAAATGGCTAAGATGAGTGTCTGAAATTAAGCAAATAAAATACGACTGAATGGGACCATGTTTGAAACCATATGTGATTAAAATAAGGATTGATACAGGATAAAAATAGGAATCAAGACAGATAAGTGTTTATTGTACCTTGTTTGAGAATATTATTGATCTATTGATGTATAGGTGAATGGTGATATCCCTTGTTAAGGGAGACCTTTGCCTTCAGAGTGAGACTTCAGAGTCACTGAGATGCCTCACCTGAGTACAATGAGTGATGCCCTTTCCTTTTTCCACCACGGTATCAAACTATTAGTTCACTCCAAGTAACATGTCTGTTTTGCTAAAATAAACTGATCTTACATGTTTCTTTTCTTCACAGAACAGGCTTGTGGAAAGTCTGACTCTCTTTCGACAGATATGCAATAACAGATTTTTCATTAACACAACTATGGTAAGCATGACAATGATGTCAACGGTTTTATGTCAATATGAGCTCTACCGTATGATACATACTTGCTGATCTTGACAGCAGTTTGTAGCTGGAACAAAAAGGATGAAATAAGGTATTTAAAAATTGATCAATCTGTTTCTGCATCGCAGTTGTAGATTTGTTCTTTTAACAATATTTCTGTGTTAAAATATACTGTTTAAGTTAAAATATTTATCAATCATCTGTTGATACTAGGCCTGCATCTTTAGGAGCAACAGAGGGCCTATACGGTATAGTGGGCTGATACAGGACATGAGAGGGCCAGTATGGCTGAGCCAGTACAGTTTTCAGATTGCATTCCTCACATTGTAATCACATGAAGGCGATAGATATGATGATTCTGTCACCACAATTGTTTAGGGCTTTGATCCTGTTTTCTAATAACCGTGACATTTTCAGCTTTTTCTTGATCCCTTTGACTGGTGCTATTTGACGAAACATGGTTAAGGCAAATTTGAAGTCTTTTATGGCAAAGTCGTTTTCTCTTGTTCGTCCACATGAAGTGATACAATGTTGTTTTCTTACCATCAGAAAAAATATGTTTGATAAAAGCATAACCTGAAGAAAAGCCAACTGACGCCTTTCTGCAGAATACTTTTTGGTTCCTCAAAATTTAGTTAATCTGTGGTCATATACGGTAGTCATTTAATAACAAAGTCATTAAATGGGTGTTCTCATGTTGGGTGTTGCCTTGGACCAATACAGCCTGCCTCAGGCCAGGATGATTGACCTTCAATTTGTAACAAAACCAATATGTAAACTTCACTATAATAACAATGCTATAGTAATTGCGACCCGTGATTGCAACCCATGCTTGCCCCAAAAGGCAACTATGCTTGTCGTAAGAGGCGACTAACGGGATCGGGTGGTCAGGCTTGCTGACTTGGTTGACACATGTCATCGGTTCCCAATTGTGCAGATCGATGATCATGCTGTTGATCACTGGATTGTATGGTCGAGACTTGATTATTTACAGACCTCCGCCATATAGCTGGAATATTGCTGAGTGCAGCGTAAATCTAAACTCACTCACTCACTATAGTAAATGCGTATGTGGAGCCACACTGATAGATCTTCAGAAAGAAGTAATAAAATTAAACGGTCTTAACCATTAACTTTTTAAGCATCTCTTGCTGAATGATTTGGAATAATACAAAATCTTACTGCAGTAGTTATACCAAAATTGCAATTGTGTTTGCAATATTGCAGTAGTAAAATTTCTGGTGATAGTCACCATGACTAGTGATGTACAGTGAAACATGTGATGTTTAACTAACTAAGTCAATAGGGATTTTTAGATAACATAATGAGTTATCAGTACAGTCCGTTTGACTTCATTTGAGATCAATGAATTGCTCACTAACACAAAATCTAATAAATGCAACAAAACCAAATTTTGCACAATCACATGAAATCGCCAAACCAACTCTGATGATTTGTCTCATAAGTTTGGACATCCAAATAAAAAAAGTTCTTTAACAAATGATCATTATTTTGTTGTCACCTTTTGCTGTTTCTTACGAGGGGGACCACATGCTGGTAGAACAGCCAGGTAATCAACAAGTGTGTGCAGTGAAATTTCAATTTCACACAAATAACTCGCTCAACTGGCTGTTCTACCAGCAAGTGGTCCTCCCTCAAACAGACAATAGTGACAAACATCCTATTATTGTTAAAACCTATTAATGATCAAGATTCTGTTTGGACCATTGAGATGACTAATCCTATTAAAATTGGTTGGAGTAACAATGCTTCGCTGTATTTACACTTATAATTATATTATATTTATTAGTAAATACTTTTTTAAATTAAGTGTAACTTATTCTTGTTGTTATTTTCAGATTCTGTTTCTGAACAAGCTGGACTTGTTCCAGGACAAGATTCTGCACTCAGGACGACATCTCAAAAAGTTTTTTGCGGACTACCCAGGTAGGTGTTTACTTGTTTGAGTGGCATTTTAGAAGTTGAGACGTACAATATGGAACAAGTTTTTATGGATAANNNNTTCTTTATTTCGTGAGTGCGACGTTTCGATACAGATTCTTGTACCGTTGTCAAGCAAGAGTGATCACTCTTGCTTGACAACGGTTCAAGAATCTGTATCGAAACGTCGCACTCACAAAATAAAGAAGTTGTTTACTTGTTGTCTTTTACACAATTACTTCCTCAAAGTGAGGAAACTATTTTTATATGATTGATGGAACAACTGAAACTATAATCTAATGATCCACAAGTGAAACATTATCTGTGAGAGATATCATTATCTGTTTCCTTATCTAGCTGCATTGTGCATTGTAACAGATTCATCATAGGAAATCCACTTTATATATAATATTTTTGCTTGTAGTTTAGCTTACATTTGAATTCTGTTTGTGTACTGAATTTTTGTTGTTATTTATAGATTTGATGGGAGAAAAGTATATTATTTGGCCTGTTTTCTTATTTCATTTTTAGGAGACCTCTAAAAGAAAGTAGGGCCGCAGCAAATAGATATTCAACTGTTGGTGTATTTTAATCAGAAATAAGAGGAACGTGTGGTGTACGTGCATCTTATTTATGTAATGCTGACAAGTTTTTTACCAGGATAAGACATTTAGGATTCAAAGAACTTGGCTGTTTCACCTTTTAAAAACTTATAATGAGGCTTTTCCCCCATGGAGGTAATTTTGTGGCCAAGTATAGTCATTTCAGCCTCAGGAGGGGAAATGATTCCGACAAACTGGGGATCAATTTGTTGAGGCTTCATTTTACAATTATCTATTTCTATTTACAGCTGCACTGCAGATACATTTCCTAAGATAGTTTGAGTATATTCTGTGAGAATGACTTGGTGTCCATACCAATTCCTGGTGCACAGTATCACATATGAAGTTGGTAGTTAATGGAGTTTAGTGTGGTTATGTCATGGTCCATCTGCCCATCTGAAACAGTTTTCTGTTTTCAATATTTGATGATTTAAAACACTGTAACCTTGCTCTGAAACTCTGATATATGCCGCCATCTCTATAAGTATTCCTATTACACAGCCAGGTCTTCAATAACAGACTATTGTGCATGTGGATATATTGCGAAACTTTAACCTGTTTGCATTGATGAATGTTTGCTTCTGTTCCAATCGTGATGAAATTGATTTAGATTGTGCTCATGTTGTTGATAACTAAATTTTCTGTTCCAAACTTGATGATTTACAGACTGATGCCATATAGCTGGAATTCAGATCAATCTTTCAGAAGAGTGAGTGAGTTTAGTTTTAGGCCGCACTCGGCAATTTTCCAGCTATATGGCAGCAGTCTGTAAATAATCAAGTCTGGACCAGACAATCCAGTGTTCAACAGCATGAGCATAGATCTACACAATTGGGATATGATGACATGTGTCAACCAAGTCAGCGAGTCTGAAAACCCGATCATGTTAGTCGGCTCTTGCAACAAGCATGGGTTACTGAAGATCAATTCTAACCCGAATCTTCACAGGTAATCATTCAGAAATGCAGGGCCTAGTAAAACTTTCTTTGTTTTGCATTGTGCCCAGCATGGTTGACTAAACTATCTCTAATGTTTTCAGGTCCAGAGCGTGATGTTGACTCTGCTCTTCGCTACATCCAGCACTTGTTCATGATGCAGAATAATCTCCAAACAAAGGTCATTTACCCACACTTCACCACAGCAACAGACACATCCAACATTCAGGTGGTGTTCCAGGTCGTGATGGACTCCATACTCAGAGACAATCTCAAGTCATTCTCCATCTTATAGCCCTGGCTTCCTGTGTAGGTAGTCATGGACTCGGTACCGAGTCCTCCATCTCATAGAACTGGCCTACCTGCAAGGAATGATGGACACAGGCAATCTCAAGTTCATCAACATCTTGTAGCACTGGCATGACCTCAGTAGGTTACTAGTGCTGGACACAGACAATGTCAAGTCTTCTCCATCTTGTAGCACTGGCATGACCTCAGCAGGTTACTAGTGCTGGACACAGACAATGTCAAGTCTTCTCCATCTTGTATCACTGGCATGACCTCAGCAGGTTACTAGTGCTGGACACAGACAATGTCAAGTCTTCTCCATCTTGATGTACTGGCTTGGCCCAACAAGTAGTCCTGGACACAGACAATCTCAAGTCCTTCATCTTAATCTCTGGCCTCCCCATCAGTTAGTGATGAGATCACTGTGTCGACATGTGCTTCAGGGGGTAAATGTATTTGTCAGGTGTCTATTGTACCTCTGGGAGTAACAGTGTGGGGTAGGGCAGACAATCATTGTCATCTGCTGCCTACATCTTCACTCAGGTTAGCTACACATGGGATGGAACTGTATGGATGTTTGGGTTGTTCAACACTCCTGACATAGTTGACTGGTATCCTTGTCTTTCCTCAGGCTATCTAGCTATGCCTCATTGATGCATCATTTGGTGTAGTTTGGATCTTCATGGAGTTCAACACTCCTGACATAGTTGACTGGTATCCTTGTCTTTCCTCAGGCTATCTAGCTATGCCCCATTGATGCATCATTTGGTGTAGTTTGGATCTTCATGGTGTTCAACACTCCTGACATAGTTGACTGGTATCCTTGTCTTTCCTCAGGCTATCTAGCTATGCCCCATTGATGCATCATTTGGTGTAGTTTGGATCTTCATGGAGTTCAACACTTCTGATAAAGTTGTTTGACGTTTGCTGATCTGCACTTACCTTCATGTCATCTAGAAGTTGTGCTGCACTCAGGCAGTGGAATAATATGCATGCTTTAGGAGTAGTAACCAAGTTTTCTATCATTGCTGTCCACTGGCTGCCATTGCATGTTGTTGATCATTGTTGGAATGCTTGTCAGTTGTACACCGTCCACCCTGTCTGACAGGCTGTGTAATGTATGAGTGAAGTCTATACGATAGCGAGCTGATCTTCATAGGAAGTGTTCACACTTGGAAAAGGTTCTTGGTGGAGCTGTTTGGAAACTGTATACCATGACAAAAAGAATAACCTTTTGTTTAGAGAGAAACTTCAGTAAGTTCTACCATCTTCTCACAGATTTAAACCTGATTACTCATAAAGACAAGGACAGTACCCTTTCCGCAGTGTTGGGATCTTGTTGAATATATGACATAGGTCATTATGTTCATCAGTAGAAGAAAGGCATATGTAACTACCAACAGTGCTTGCTTTGAGTATGGATGTGGGTACAGTGAGTGAGTGAGTGAATTTGGTTCAATGCTGAGTTAAACAGTATTTCAGTTATGTCAAAGCTGGTCAACTTGGTACAGGAGCCGGAGATGCAGATCATAGACATAAGCCATTAAGCAATCACAGGTTTGTTGCTGACAGACCTAGAAACATCATCAGGGCAATTCTGGTATTGAGACTCATACGATTCAGGTACTCTTAAGGGACATAACTCTTCACAGTTAATTGCAGTGCCTTTGATAGGTGAGCCATCACTGCCCAGATTGAGGTATATCTGTCACTGTTGATATCTAGGCAATGGTAGCAATACGGATTTGAGAATACTGACAATGAATTATATTTTTTACATTACCCCTAGTAACCTGACACTGCATCTTTTCTAATACTGCTTGAAATTTGGCATGTGCATCCCTCTTGATGGATACATTGTATATTATTAAAAATCAATGTGGCTTTATTGCATTTTTAAAAAATACTTTTGCAAAACTTGATTAAACAGGGATCAATTTTTGTGTGAATCTAATGGCTATGAAAAGATCCAAGTTTGTTTCAAAGCATCACTATATTCTCTGAACATTGTTGTCCTAAACAATGTTTTAGTGTTTTTCTCCTGATCTACTGCACCAATTCATGCTGACATGACTATAGATGTTTGTACCAAATTAAGGTTTAAGCATCACTGATTTTATAAGTCACTTGAGCTACATGGCATTTTGGCTCTTGTTTTGTTTCAACTTTGACCACAGATACTTTGTTTTGGATTCAACCTGTCCATTCTTCACACCGGAGGCAATACTTCATACTTCATAATCATTTATGGTTTTTCAAATGTTGTATTTCGATAATGGATTATCAGGGGGAAAGCACATTAATCAAATGTTTTTTAGCTTTTGCTATAATGATCAAATGTTAAATGTCCTTTAAGGTTAGGTGATTCAGTTTCATGACATCGACCTTTAAGATCATTCGAGGGATCGGTTTATGTCTGTAGTTATGCTTATTCAGAAAATTACAGGAAGCAGAAAGCAGAAAGTCAGGAAACAACATACTTTGCTACATGGGGTGCCATTAAACATTCATGAAGTAAAATTGTGTCCAGGGCAGGGACCCTGGTAGTAATGATTGTGTGCAAATGATCAGTTTTGTCATATCTGTCAGGCTAGATCCTGACTGAGGTTTTTTTCGTGACATGCACCGCTACCCTACAGCAATCCATTTTCACTGACTCTTCTGTACTGTCATTCCAGAACACACTCAGAGAACATGGTGCAACACATTGTCAGTTTGCCAAACATCCATATTTGTACGGAAACTAGAATGCAATTTCCCAACTTGTGCCATCGTTTCAGTTATGTTTTTCTTCATCCTGTTCGAATAGTCTAATCGATATTTGTGCAAATCTAGTGATGATATTTGGTAAGAATTACCTATGTCTCGCTGACAGCTACCATACTTTACCATCCAGTTGCTACCCAATGTTCTTTAAAGAAGAATGAAGGCATTTAACAATATTGAAATAAATTTAAGAGGGAAGACACTAGATTGCACAAGACATTACGTCACGATGACTGTCTACAACATCTAAAACTGTTCAATCCACATACTGATGATTCCTAAGAATTAGTGACCCTGTATTTCTTAAATCAGGTTTGACTTTGTAATAGGGCAAAGTCCGTAGAACATTGCGCTTCCTGTAAGACCCAACTAATGTAGTGAGCACCAGTGCTCAGGATCCATGACTTGGCCAATAGATATCATTGTAGTTGTAGATTGTTGCCCATATTTTCGGTAACCGATCTTGACAAGACTATTTTTATGCCAGCATAGTGTAGCTGTTACGTTTCCAGCTAAAACGACATTTATTCCCTCACTCACTCAGTCAACAAGGTTTGAGAACAGCCATTAGCGGATGAACGAAGTATGTTATTATCATATACCCTTACTTTACTCAGTCCATATGTGTCACATCAGGTGAGGATTTGCATCAGAACTGGGTGCCTTTGTACAAGACAACCGTAGCGCTAAGGTGATCATAAGCCCTATACCTTAACATAGACTGATGATAATCTTAGTGCTGAGGTTGTTCTTGTACAATGGCACCCTGGCCTTCAGCACTTCATACTTGTCATAAGAGGAGAATAACAGAATTGCCAACATGTTTGAGGCATGTCATTGTATCCCTGCTGGTATAATAATGCTCATGATTTCAATCACAGAATTGTCTGATCCAAACGAGACTATTTACCGACTGCCATCATATAGCTGGAACATTAGGGGGTGCTCCATTAAGCAACAAACACATCCTGCCTACAATGGAGAAACTACAATAGACATCACATTGAATGTAGCAATATATGATGCAAATCATTTTTTCATGATACCTAACTTTAAGTGACACTGAAATTGCAATAATAGTGTCATATGAACTACAACATACCATCCAGTAGTGGATGTAGTCACACTTGAGATCTCAAGGGCATTTGCGCATGTTGTTTGTATATATTCAGGCTAAAGGCCAACATTTCATCACAGTTAGTACCATGTCTAGTAAAGGTCACATTATGTCCCATATCTTCATATTTATTGTTTGGGAATTTGATGGGTGAAAAACCAATGTGGAAATGTTTTCAAATTGTTTGTGCCAAATAAAGAGATTAAAGGGGGGGTTGTTGTACAGAAATTAAATACAAAAGTATAGATAAGGACAAGCGTAAGTTACTTTGAATCTTTCAGTCAGGCTGTCAGGACTATGGAAGGATGGTAACAATGGATCCGATTGACAGGACAACATGCCTGTATGATGTTTAAGATTTACAGTTTTTAATCTTGATTAACTAGCTTTTCTTTTATTCTTTTTTTTTTCAGTTTGAGACTACCCTTTCCTTATTAATGTCAACCCTTTCAATGTATGTATGTGTTTATATTTGTAGTTTCTGACAAGAAGAATTTGCACAGGTCTGGCCCTATCAACAATTTGTCAGGGAAATGTCACTATGTTCCACCGATATGTTTTCTGTAGTTTCAGAATTATTAGGATGGTTACAAAAGGGGTAGACATCAAAGAATGACATAGATATTGTTCTATATGATTCTGTCTGGCACTGAAAGTTCAGGCATTCATATGTGTCTTGTTACAATGATATGAATATTTGACATTTTGTACATATGTTACTCTGCCTATGCAATGATAGTGCTATAATGAACATGATGAATGCATCTGTACATTGCCTCAGCATCCGATAGTGCTAAAGATACAGCTGTTACTGTTGCTATGGTTGCACCTGTTGACGCCTGATAGAGGCCTTCACATTGATTTGTTTAATGATTGTGTCATGGTTTGAGCTGTATGGATGTGTAGAAGATTATATTGCAAAAATATTGATCAATGTTATGCAACAGGCTATATTTTCTATGTTACGTGGTTGATATGAATAACTGCCAAATTTTCATGCAGACCCAAATGCATTTGGACATCTAGCTTATTTATTTCACAGCACATTTTGATTCATGTATGAATTGTTGCATGGATCAAAAGAAGAATTCAGACCTCTGATTTGACAAATATATCCAACAGTGAGTGTAAGATATATTAGTTTGTAAGTCTTGGTTACTGAGGTCTGAAAGCCTTTGGGCTCCTTTTTAACATAATTTATTAAGATATTGTAATAATTGATCTTTTCTCTGAAATATTTTCATTTCAGAGACTAGTTGAAGTAATTTGTGTATTGAACAATGATGTATTTTCAGAATTTATAAATGTAGATGAAGTAATGATTAAAAATTACTACAAACTTAATGGAATTTAGTGTGATGAATCCCTAGGTGGAACAACTTTGGTCTGTGAGGGATGGGAAGGGAGACATGGCTTGTACAGTATGACTTGTTTGATGCTTGTATGTGCCCTTTCAGAACAACAGACTAGCTTCAGCTAGGTTCATGTATCAGCTGATGATTGTCAATACTTCCTGGGTATGTATACACAAGGCTCTTCCATCAAATGTGAATACATGCGCCTGATATATTTGGTCAAGTAAAGAAATGTGTTTGTGCATAACTCATGGAAGTCAAATGAGTGTTTGAACCTTGTATGAACCCGCCTTGTGCCAGATATTGAAGTACTGCTTAGACACATGACCACAAGGGGCTTGTTGCAGGAGAAATATTGCCCTTTGTGTGATGCAATCTGAAGGCTGATTGGTCTGAGAGCTTGACCTTTTCCTTCTTGCTGGAACTGGCTAGGACATGGCATGTATTGTTGATTAAAAAAAAGGAATTAATGTAACTTTGACCATATGGATGCATGTGTGATAAAGGGACATGTAGTCTAACATCTACTATGAAATTTACATATTTCACAGAAAAAACATTTCCTGTATTATATTCATAAAATATAAAGGGAGCCCAAAGACTTTCTTCATTGAAACCGGGGTAATCTAGACTTGCAACCTATTCTAGACTTGCAGGGGCTGTATTGGGTATGTTTGTTTCAGGGTCTGTATGACGGATAATGGAACATTTTGTGTACATGTCTGTGAAGAGTTGACAATGTCTGTGCATCAACTCTGTCCTTTTCTGACAGCTCACTGGAGTTTGTTTTGTAGTTTCAAATAACGTACCATTAGGATGAAAATTTGAATTTTAGATACAGTTGTATGGTTGGTCAAACATGTGTTAACTTGATTCATTTAGTTTGGCTTTTCGTGTCCATGGCTGAAGTAGAAGGCTGCAATACATTTGCTTGTACAGTTGTAATGAGTGATTGTTATATATGGAATTGTTATACAGTGAGACCTCGGATATCCGGACACATTCGTTTTTACGTAAATCGTCCGGATAATTGAA
>VKKT01000255.1:87024-97900 GCA_008038995.1 Haliotis laevigata
GTGTCAACCAAGTCAGCAAGCCTGACCACCCAATCTCGTTAGTCGCCTCTTACGACAAGCATTGGTTGCTGAAGATCAATATTCTCACCCAGACCTTCACGGGTAAGCAATACTCCAGCAATATCACAGCGCGGGATACCAGAAATGGGCTTTACACATTGTAATTATGTGGGGATACAGGGTAAAGAACAGTTTCAATAAACTTTGTTGAATGTCAGATGCTTCATATTGCCTTACAAGATTAAATATTTCACAATCGATCATCTGATGAGAGTCATGGCACTTTTTCACTGTCTGAATTCTAAGTGTCCAAAAGAATACCTCCAACTCTAAAAGCACACCAACAATTAAATGTCATCTCATAACAAATCAATTCCAATTTTCTCCTCTTTTTTTTCTCCTGTAACTACGGTAACGAGTGAGGAGCAAGCCCCCTGCGATACAATTTCTGCCTCTACCTACAAGAGCCCTTTCTCCCTCCGATCTGCCAGCGCTCTCCGTCGATCAATACCAACATTCTTACCACTACCACACTAAATCAGATTATATTCATTGCCTCAATCAGGATGGCCTTTACTGCTGCAAACGACTCTATTGATCTTGTTCTAGAGGAACGTACAATCCTACCATTTCCCTGCCTGAAGCCTCCGTGGGTAAACTTGGTGAAGGGATAGTTGGATAGGATTGAGTATGCATGGTTAACTTAGTAACAGATTGTCAGTGTTTGTGTGTTTGCTGGGTCAGTCTGAGAATGACCTTGATTGATATTTGCCAACCACTTTGGATTGAAGTAATGATCACCTTGACCTTGCAAATGTCAAGGTCACCCCAAAAGTTTTCAAGACAGCATCTTAAGATGTACTTCAAAGTGACACCATCATCTATCTGTAGATATTTTACTTGTGGCAGGAGAATCATGTTAGACTACATTATAATAAATAAATACAAATCCAAAGAAATTACACAATAACTGATTCTTTCATATTCTACTTTAAATAGTAGTTCAATTACATTTTATGTCTCTGCTTCAACAAGAGTGAGTGAGTGAGTGAGTGAGTGAGTTTAGTTTTATGCCGCACTGAGCAATATTCCAGCTATATGGCGGGCTTCAACAAGAAGACAGGAAGATGATTTGTATCAAGTGTAACAAATGGAAGATGACATACAGCACTACAAAACAAACCAGGTCTCTTCAAGCGTGCAGGCTCACATTCAACAACATAACTCCAAGTCCAAGTGCAACAAGAGCAAGAGTACATTTGACCACTTTCTAAAAGGCATTGTGTATTATTAAGGGCTGTAGATGCTGCAATGTGAAAGAGGCTCCTGGACAGAGGTTGTCCATCCCTACTTGAGACGCTGCCTGAAATAGAAGCTCATTACTCGTTGGCTATATAAGCCACAAGAGTCTTACAGTTATTTCCTGCACCATGTATACATACATCCTGGTTGTGTATCCCTACCGAGACTCCATCCACCTTGTTTCGTTGGACAGGAATTTCAAACATTTACACATAACTGTGGTTTGAAGATAATGTTAAGGTAATCAGGATGTATTCATTCTACTGCATGAAGTTAGAACCTGACAAGCTGTTATGAATGTATAAGCAGTTTTTCAGCAAACACAACATGGTGTCGGCTTACAGTTAAGTTTAGCTTCTTGTTATACAGTTCATAAGTGTATTTTCCACTTTGTTGGGCAAATCTGTCATAGGTAACTCTGTGAACATCAGATCCTGGCATGACAAAGAAGGGTAACTCTTCATAGCAGTTGGTGCTCATGTTGTTGATCACTAGATCAAACATGAGTATTTACAGACCGCCGCCATATAGCTGGAAACAACAAACCACAAACCACAGGGCCGACAGATGGGTACAACCAATTGACTATGTAGATCCATGTGGAGTTTGAATCCAGGTCGACTTGACATAGTGTTCCTCATCATTTATACAGTCATCTCTGGTCTTCCACAGAGGGAGTATGACTGCATGGTCAATATGTGATACTGCCACTGCCCGCCAAGACCTGATGGCACACACAGCAGACTGATAAGATTTGAGATATTACCAATACCTGTCTAGACCTGATCTATTGACTATCAATATCATAGGTCAGGGAGGGAAATTAGCTTAACCCAGCAGGCAGCAATATGCCAGCTATAGCCTGGAGTAGTTTATCACATCACTAATATTGCTCTCAAGTGGTTGAAAGCAGGAACACACACAATTGCTCATATTTCATCGATTGTGAGATGTTTGGTTTGGTATTTCCCCAAATGCACTGGAAAGAGTGAGATAGTCAGGTGTCTTGGTGAATATAAGCAAACACTCGGCTACTGTCATCATCCCTCTCAACTGAATTACTTCAAAGCCTAATACTCATGGATGTGGAATGTGCTAAAAATGAACATACTCCAGTCTCAAGATTAGATAATGCATTGTCATCAAGATTAGTTAAAATAAGCTGTAAAATTTCATCATAATTTTCATGCAAAGCCCCTTGTTTTCTTCCTTGAAACAGTCAGGGTAAAAACAAATAAATATATAAATTTCCAGTTTTCAGACTGACTCCATTCTGGACCATACATTTTTTCGTGACTCCATTCTGGACCATACATTTTTTCGTATTTTTTCCCCTTGTTGCACCTAGAGGTGTTATTCTCGTATTGTCCATATTTTGTAATTCTAGTTGAAATTTGTTATAGTTCACTTAACATAAAGTAGATCATTTGGAAGCTGGCTGTCTTTTTCAAACAATAAATAAAGTGAAATAATCTGACCGACCTACCCCATTTTTGGATGGGATGAAATATCAAACATAATCTATTTTATTTGGTCTGAGGGTGAGTAAGTATGCTTTTACGCTGCTTTTAGCAATATTCCAGCAGGGGACACCAGAAATGTACAAATGTGGGAAATCAAACCCTGATCTGTAGCGTGATGGACGTTTCAACAATCAGGCTACCCCACCGCCCCTAGTCGGTCTATGGACTAATTCCTGATCAAGCACAGAGTAAACAACAACACCTAGGACATATAACAACTCAGTGATAAACTTATAATAATTTATTGATGTAATGGTGTTATCACAATAAATAACCACGACAACAAGAACATTTCTACTTGTCTGTGCACACAACCAGGCACTACCCTTCTTGATGCATGGGCAGAAACAGACTGTCACAACATTCTACACCACAGTGCACACTCCCTCCTACACCACATGCGGCTGTTTACAACTGGGAAACAATATTTCCGCATTGTACTCCAGAAGTAATACGCACTCTGTAAAACAACACTGTGTGCCTTGTCTGGTTCTAGAGGCCATAATTTCACAATCACACTCAACTTCAGAACAACACGCAATCTGACTGTGAATCTTTCCTCGACTTTGGCGTCCTGGTATATAGATTCTGACAGCCACATCGCGCCTTGCAGTGTTCTATTTCACATCACATGACAAGCTCAGCCCTTTCCTATTACAAGCGTTAGGGTCCATTTTGGCTGGATCTTAACTTCGAAGCCCTTACAGACAGACTCATCCCTGAAATCAAGCATCATGACATGCGGGGCCTGGTAGCTGCAGAGTCTGCTCGCTAGTTGGTTCACTGGCAGGCTCAAGGAAGTAAGTGACATTCCAGGTTCATTTCAGTGATGAGTCCCCTTTAAGAAACCCAGTCATATTGCATGGTTATTAACCCGGCTGGCTATATCTTATAGCTGCAGGAGGTCCTAGCAGAAGCATTGAGATCATTCTTAAATTCTAAAATCTCGAGTGAAAGTCAAGAAAGAATAGGAAGTTTATTCAGTTGTATTAAGATTTGAATTAGCTGCAAAAAGCATAAATTTTCATATAAATATTATCTGTTTGTCAACTGTGTACAGGTAAAGCAGCGAAACATGCTATGATGTGTTAAAGCTGTAGATCTAATTTGACGAGTAGCTCGCACAATCTTGTCACAGATATGAAGAAATCCACCTAATCTAGAACCGTACAACACTATTACTGATGATGTCATACTCAGAAAGTGATGATGTCATACACAAAACATGATGATGAAGAACACATAGTGTATTCTTCCGAGATCTTTCATCCACAGAACTCACAAATCGTGTAGGATATTATGTCTGAAGCATTTAACCTTAACAAATATTCATCACTGGAATTAGGATGTATCTGCGATGTACAACACAGGGAATTTGTAGTATTTATTTATTATGCTTGCTACTTCCTCGATCTTTCATAAATATATACACCAGCAACAAGAAACATCAGTAAGGGTCAACAAGCAAAGGGAGGGCTCAAACAACATTGGTAGGTCTAGGAATTCTCCAATATACATAGATCTGGAACAACACAGGCCTCCGATAAAAGTAAATGTACATTTGTCATCAACTGAAACAACATAATCCGCAACCTCTGCAAAATCACAAAGTTATCTCACAACAAACAAGGCAAAAGCATCCTATGCAAACATAACACCACGCTGGGTGTTTTGTGAAGATCTGGCTATCTGGGAAGACACAAATTTTATCAACTGGATTGACTGGGCATGCCTGTTGCCACAGGACATGTACACAAGTGAAAACTGGAATAATTTTTCACAGCATAGTAATCATAAAGTTGCAAAGCAAATACACAGAAAAGATCATGAAATATGTAGTGGAATTCAAAATTGATGAAATTAAGACACACTACAAACAGGTTCAAAAGCACATTCACTTCGGATTGAGGGCCCAAACTAGGTGAAGCAATCATACATCTTTATACAAGACAGAAACATTTAGTACACAAATTGAATGGACTAATTTAGAAGCACTGTTAGCAGCTATTACAGATGGATCAGTCTGATGCTATGAAGAATACGAGCAGTTGCTCATGGTTCCATTGAGGTCCCAAGTGAAGATGCAAACAAGTTTAACATGAGATATCACGTAGCACAGAGAAGCGAAGAGGTAAGGATCCAAATATTTTCTACCTTGCATTACCTCCAATATCAGTGGAAAGTATCATTTACCATTATCAGAATATATGCCAAAAATGTTTGTCTTCTGGCCTGAACTTGCCTCTCAGCATCATTTTCAGTAACTGAGTGGTATTTAATTAACAGTTATCAGGTAAGCTTTATAGATTTTTCCTAATGTTGCTCATCCGATATGTGGTAAAAGTCATACTGTCATCATGTGTCTAGAATGTATCAAAATCTCTTAATATACACTCAGCCATGTATAGCTATAAATTTGGTTACATGTTTTCCTAACACCTTCAACCTGAGCTCTTAGAATAAAGCCTATTGATCTCAGGGACAAGAGAATCTGATTTCCTGTTTGAGTCAGCTCACACGCCGATGAAAGGGTGGGTGAGTGAGTTTAGTTTTATGCCGCTTTTAGCAATATTCCAGCAATATCACGGCAGGGGACAGCAGAAATTGGTTTCACACATTGTACTCATGTGGGGAATCGAAACCCGGGTCGTCACCGCGACAAACGAACGCTTTAACCACTAGGCTACCCCACTGGCCCGAGATGAAAGGATGCTATGACGATAGACCCATCTGTAATATAGACAGTAGACTGCTGTGTACCAGGAGAATTGATGATGATAAATTTTCACTATGCAGGGATCAAAATCAAAAGATGATTGATATGGATTTCGTTCAAGAAAATTTGCATAATTGTGTATGAAGTTGTGTATGTTATTTTGATATTTAACAACTCGTAAACACCACAATGGATCACAGAGAGAAATTAAAATTCGAACTTGTTGTAATGTATACACACATCCAAAATGTACCAAAACTGTAAGTCCTCATGCAAGATTTAATTTCAATCCCTGAATCTATGCAACTAGTGTCTAGCTAGAGTCAAAACAACGTTCAATAATTCACAGTTCTCAAGTGAGACTACTTACACAATACTGTTTTATACATTGTATCACATGACATTATACAACAACGCCGTCTCTAGTAGTCATACATTTCCATGATGGCTTGTAGTCCTAACATCACACCATAGTTACAGGAAGCTATCAAGATATCAAGATGAGATACATTCATTCTCAATTTACAATAAGATTCTAATATACATATATATCTCCATACCAACAGTCTATAGTATTTCTGCAGAAGTGGGTTCTATCTACAAAACTGTTTTCAGTGTTAAATTGTTGGAAACATCTTTTTGAAAAAATGACAGAAAAGATTAGGGAACTTTCCAAATACGATGCTGCAACGTATCCCAGTTCGAGATAATACTTCCTTGTCATATGTCCCCTAGCAGTATGAGAGGAAATCTAAAACATTGAATCCCACCTTGGCTGCAGTCTGACTCAAGGATCATTGCATCAGCTTCAAAAGGACAAATTAAACAGTTAAAAAACTAAAAAACAAAGAAATTATGATCAAGCTCTGAGATCATAAAATAAATAAAAAAACTATGCAAGATTCACCTACTGTCTAGTCACTCGTACCTTCAGGCACTCCGAAGTAAATATCAGAAAAATATAACAGAAATAAAAAATGGTAAAACCGTAGCACAGTGATGCACAAATGTTCCAACAGCAAAGTTTTTCAGGGAAAAAAAAAGTTAGAAGAAAAAAAGAGGATGCACTCAACAAAACAAGAATCAGCATCTTATTGTCCTCATGGAGATAGGACAGTCAAAAAAAACAAAACAAACAAAAAGTAAGGAAAAAGAAGTGACTGACAGTGTTTCAAAAAGAGTATACACCAGGCTACCTTGTATGAACCCTTTTTCTATTAATGGCTGACTAATCTGAAGCCAGCATCAACATCAGAGGTTGGAACTACAATAATTGAAAATGATGAGGTGTATAACTACCGTATTTGCAGTATAATTAGTCCAACAAGCGCCCCCTGAACAAACATCTTCACCAGTCTGTAAACATCTTTTTAAGAATCCAAAACTAAACTTGAAAATTACATGACAGTCTTGTATTGTCCAGGTATATATTGCAGATTGTTTACAGAAAACACAGCTGTTTAAAAGGGGTGCATCATAAGCAAATTCTGTATCAACAAGAAATTTAACTTGAGTAAAGATGCAATAAACACCTCATACTCCCTGTTAATTGTCTAAGATTCTGTGGCACTCATTATAGCAAATACGATTGTAACATTTGATAAACAAAATTCTGACACTGTTGAAAATTTGCTGAAGTATTTTGACTATCTGTGCACCCTGCATTAACACAACTGTACAAATGAAATGTGATAAACGTGGAATGGTAATTTATTGCATCACAATGGATAGAACTGTGAAAAACAGAAATCTAATACAGCCCATATATATATATATATATATAACCAAGGCATATCTCTAATACACACTCACAGCATGAATGCTACAATGAAAAGATAGTTAGTCCATTACACATTCTATCTACATGTTTAAAGCAAGAGTCTGACCAATAGTACACCATATCAATGGTAAATGAACTTCCTCTTCAAGACTCTTAATGGTAAGGAATGAATACGTATACCCTGGTATGCATAATGAGATAACCAAATCATGGATTCTTGTTTGGTTTGTGATTATCTTTTCTGATTCAAGGAACATAAGTTATCGAAAAAAAATCCGAGCTAAAGAGCTAAATCTGGTAGTGACAATATAAACAGTTTTAGGTAGAACAAGTTGAGAAAATATACCACTCAAAATAAGTTGAAGAAAATCCATTTTTTTCTGACAAAATTTTATATGCCAAAAATATAAATCATGTATGACAAAATATTTTAAAATATTTTGTTACATGTCTGAGATTTGAATAAATGGAAGTCATCTATGACATTAATCTTAAAGGAATGAATGGTATTAATTGATCAACTATGACATTTCCAGCATATGAAATCCTCATACATAATATAACATGGTGGGGACATTAAGTGCTTGGTCAGTGAATAACCATTCCCTCGACGACTTGTTTGTATTGCATTAAACATACCATAAGCTAGAGATAAAACAGGTGCCATAAATAGTCTTAATTATGCTCTCACCAGATCTGAATGTATGAAAATCCCTTTTCATGTCATGGTTTCAAGAAGTGGTTTTGTAAGGGAAATGAAAGAAAAAGTCCTTTACAAAAAATTAACTGCAAAAAATTAATAATAAACCCCAAAAATAATTACAGAAATGAGATCTTAAATCCATAATTTTCAAAACTGGCAATACATATTTGTACATGCTCGTACTACATGCTCTTACACTACCATGCATCAAAACAACTAATGAAAAACATGATCACCAACTCAAAGGTTCATCACCCAATGTTTACATCTTAATTTTCAGCAGATGAGAACAACTCAACAACAACAACTGTCCTGGTAAACAGACTGTTGGAGCATGGACGGACAAAAAAAAACTGAACGATTAAAACAGAATTTTTCAACATAACGCTTCCATGATCCCTTTCAAGTGGATCTAACAAAAGCTTGAGAAATCTGTCCATCTAGTTCTGGGCAAGTTTTGGAGCACAAACTGACAAATTCATGTTTCATCCGCTTTCTTGCATGTTGAATAACTATGATATAATTCACACGTCATTACAAGTTTGAGAGTATATCAGTTGATGTCCACTCTACCATCTACTCCCAGTGCGATGGATTAAAGTACATGGATGTTCTTAACAGTGATATATTTAAAAAATTCAGACATCCAAATTAGTGACTTAAATGGTTTGAATCAATTCACATGGTGATCTGGGATTGAATCAAGCTAACACCTGCATTGGCTTGAAGTCAGGTCACAAGTTAACTTGTGCATGAATCAAGTCAGTTTGCTGAAGTAGCTGGTTCAAGTCTAAAGCTTACGCTTATTTGAATCAAGTCAGGTGCTTTGATGATTAGAGTTGTTTGGTGTATACTACACCTGTTCTCTCACTTGCTTGATATAAGATTCTCACTTGCTTGATATAAGATTAATGCAAATCTGCCATAAAGCAATTTGATCATTCAGCTGAAGAAACGAATGGCATCTACAAATCTGGCATGATGATAGATTTGCAATAAAAATGTTACCATAACTACCACTATAAATAAAGTATAAAACAAAAGTATTCAACACTTATCTACAATTCAAACCTCAAAATAGATCCCTTAAACATTCTTTGCTATAGTTAATAAACATTGTACTCAATCCACATTTGACTAATGACATCGTGATGGTGTGCACCCTGAGTATTGAAGGTAAACTTTCAGGGAGTACTTCATGAATACATTTATCACCGATAAAGGAAATAGTTGAAATACCGGAAGATATTAGTTAACTTCTCACTCTAAATTCGTTTGAATTCTTTTGTAATTGATAATGACTGAAACAAAAAACAGCTCTAACTCAAGCAAATTCGATTCAAATGGCGCTTGACGCTACCCAAAGCTAAGTGTAACATTCTAATCCATCACTGACTTGGACTACTAGCAACACTCAAGCTGACAATCTAGACATTGTCAAGCCAGTCCTACTTCTTCGTAAGTCAACTGAAATGTGAGCAAGAATAAGGATATCTAACTGCTCAAATTTCACCATCATCAAGTTTACTGGCACCTCTGTTTATCCCAATCTGATGCTTTTCTCATACACTAGCTCAAACATGGCTCAACTGAGTCCTTCATCAAATACAAGGTCAACCACAGCTTCAAAGGAATATTTCAGGCAATTGTTGTAAAGCTGTTTTCTTCATAAAAGGTATTGAACAAAACTGAACAAGTCAGGGATATATTTAGCTGAACGATTGATTGTATCTTCAAAGCAAACATACGTTATCACTCAACATGGCCTTGCAAATAGAATGCTTCTTTTCGATTTGTGAGTAACGACATAATTAGTCATCACAATTATTTCCAAAAGATTTCTGCAATCGGTCTTTTAACTTGAGAACATATTTCATCCAAATGTTTGCTTCAAATAATCACCTAAAGCATTACTTGATAGCTGAAGTATTGGTAGCCTTGGCTGATGCCATGTTGCCATCTGCCTCAGTAGGTTGGGGCCTGGTAGTCAGGGACTTCTTTCTGCTGACTGAAGGGGGGTTGCTGGTAGGGGTCGCCTGTGTCACTACCAGGGAAGGAGGAGTAGGGGGAGGAGGCATTGGGGTCAGGGTCATATCCAGTTGTAAAGGCATCTTGAGCACCCTGGCGGTAGCGACGCACAGCGAAGAAGGTGATTGCACCCTGAAAAGACATTTAGCATAGAGTGAGTGAGTGTTTAAACCTAACATATCAGTTAATACAAATCACACATGCTTTCTTGATACGAGCGCACATAAAAAACCAAGGATCATGACCAGAGATTATAATGTTTTTCAATTTTCAGAAACTTCAAAATAACATAAAAGACCTTTTAAAACTTAATAACTTCTAAACAGTAAAGACAAACCAACACGACGATGGCAAAGTCTAACTCACAACAGTAACTGTTACCTCAAAATGACAACTTCTGACTTAAATCAGTTTGTCAAAACAATCTGAAAATTGAACGGTTTGGTAAATTCATTAGCACACACGTCAGCCTATTTTTGGATGGTAAAACATCA
Organism: Haliotis laevigata; assembly: GCA_008038995.1. Lineage (NCBI taxonomy): Eukaryota > Metazoa > Mollusca > Gastropoda > Lepetellida > Haliotidae > Haliotis > Haliotis laevigata. The sequence goes on from VKKT01000255.1 coordinate 97,571, forward strand.
CTCTTCATTTGTTTACAAAGAAGCTGGATATCTATTGAAAACATCAAAAACATATACCGTATATGACCGTCTATAAGACGACCCCATGGATAAGACGACCCCCAAACTTGACCCTTAAAATCAGTGTCAAAATGGTATGTTTCGTGCATAAGACGATCTCCCGCGATGGGGTCCTAATTGCGGCAAACACAGACCACAGACAACTGGCAGTTACCAATAATTATAACTTTGGTCCACATTAATCAAAGAATTCACAGTCATATATATGGTGTCTACTCACGGATCGAAACGAAGTGTAGTTGACAGGAAATGCATGATATATTTTTCTCT
>VKKT01000255.1:104251-129272 GCA_008038995.1 Haliotis laevigata
TCAACAAATTTCATAAATGACGCTAACCAATTATTTTCGATGATTGATCGGTAGTAATGAACAAATCATCAATTATGAGATTTTAACCAATTGCCAACACTAATCATGATACGTATCGATTCATGAAACTTATGTATCATGACATCCCTACATATAACCAACATGCACACTCTTCTTCACTGAAAGGGAAATCATACATAATTTTTTACATCTAAGACATCATAACATAAGACATTTTACATAACCATATACACATGCTTACAATTTTATATTCATTGTTACTAACAGTTTAAACATCTTTGTGATGCAATGAACTAGCATATCTTCACCATGTTCAAATCTTCAAAGTGTCTGTCACCAAGTCTACTACTTAAATCACCAGTGAGCTATCAGCACCTTAACATTATCAAGTGACATATAATACCCTTAGATAGAGCTGACATGGTACTCTTGATAAAGCGAGTGAGGGTGAGTGAGGTTAGTCTTACGCCACTTTTAGCAATATTCCAGCAATATCACGACGGCGGACACCAGAAATGGGCTTCACACATTGTACCCATGTGGGGAATTGAACCCAGGTTTTCAGTGTGACAAGCAAGCACTTTAACCATAAGGCTCTTGAATAACTAACTAAAGAAGCTTGATATTTCACAAACAATGAGCCTAACGGAAACTCAAATTTTCAATCAGTGTGTTTTTAACATTATGTACAGGACTTCTGTGACTGCCAACCCAAATTGTCTCGTGGCATCATTTCTATTCAGATTAAGACAATGATATGGACTTTCCACAGACTTACATTGTCAAACAATACCTAACTAGCCCAAGACTGTAAACTGCACTTAAAGCCACATCCTGACCACTAAAACAATACCAAATATATATAATAATAAACAAAGCTTAAGTTTAAATAAGGTAAAGTCATGGCACATACACAGAGATTATTCGTCCATGTACTACTAACCCCAACTATTACTGTGTTGAAATCAAAAGAAATGGAATAATACTGTGATCATAAAATCATTTTTTGTACATGAATGACATTGGGCAATAAGGAAACAAGAGCAAAATGCCCACCATTGCTGTATAAAATATTCAGAACAAAAAAACAAAACAAAAAACTCAATCAAATTTTAGTTTTAACCTTTTCTCAGTTTGCACTAATTCTTCACGCAGTGAGCGACTCTGGATCATGAAGCCTTTACAAACAATTAACATGTTTTAATAGGAAAATGATCTGCTTTAGAACCAGGTGCAGAAATTAGAATCCATCAGCCCATGCGGAACATGCATAGAAAACTCCTTACCACATTATGAGCAGTATGTAAAATGTTGTACACAGAATGACAGGTGTTTGTCTCACCTTGTTTGCTGTTTTATGTGTGTTATTCATTGTATGAAAATAATTTCATCATTTTATCAATGTTTGAAGTTTGTACATTACACAAGAATTCCCTCACAGGTAATAAAGTATTGTCATTGTCATGTAGGGTCAATGTACAGCCATTATACTTGTCACTTGGACAAACATTACAATGTTTATATTGGTTTCTGTTATACATCCCTAATTGCTGAAGCTAAGTATTCTTGTCTAAAATAGTTCACGTTTGATGGATGAATTGGGAGACAGAAGCCATGCTGTTTGAAAGTAATTACATCATATCTTAACAAACTCTGACATCTGTGACGTACATAGCTACTTGCTGCCTACACACTATGAAATAATCTGGTTAAGAACTGATATGAGGAGATTGCAGAGAAACAGTTCATCTAATTTGCAAAATCTTAACATACACAGAAAATGTCATAAGAAATGTATCATGTAACTATGTAATTCCTACACCCAAGCCAAGACAGTTTGCACTTCTCTTACAAGGAAATAAAGAGCAAGGGAGATAATCACAGCTGGGCAAATAAAACTCTGGTTACCATGTTATTATTGCACCATAGCCAAGATAATTAAACACTGACGCTGACACAAACATTTGCAATGAAATATGTTTGCTTCCATTATCCAAATGTAACAGTCATACCATGTATGTAATAAAGTTATTTTTGGAAGATCCTCTTTTCAAAAATAAATGTGACTCATTATCATATGACCAGGTGAAGCTAGAAGAGATCATCATTTTTGTTCCCATTGAACATTTTGTTGGTTTTATTTTGGAATATAAAATAATAGATACAAATACATCATAAAGTTAACCTCTGACACATATACAAGACTATAACAGTATTTTGACAGTTTATATCGTCTTAGACATTGTAGTTCATTTAACCTTAATCATTCAGGTTGAAAAAAGGACGCCTATCGACTCGATTTGTTCGCAATATCAGACAAACTACAGTCCAAAACGAACACTCGAAGCTTGACGCAAATGACAACAGGGATTTTAAATGTAACATTCCCAATTCACTCTGAAAAATCAAGGTTACAACGAATGCAGAACTTTAAGCAGCTACAGCGACCTGTGCTGAGCTTTTCCCATTTCTGGATTCGATCAATAAACTTAAGGCAATGAACATTTCGGTAAAAACGCCCTGTCCACGAACAGGATAATTTGCAACACTCACCAAACTAACTAGCCTGAGAATTACTTGAGGCTTTTTAATGTACACTAACGGATCGAAAGGCGCACCGGCCTTTCCTGCCCCGTACGCAGTTCCAATCCCTCCTGCTTGTTGGTTGTCCGACATGTTGCTCTCAAAATAATGCGCATACATGAACTGATGACGTCACAAATTACGCGTACCTGCTAATAAACGTAATTTGTCTAAAAATTAACTTATTATCATATTTTGATGAAGTACTGATTTATCAGAATATTATATTAACATTTTTCACATTTAAAAAGAATTAACAAGCTTCTCAGATTATCTGCCGCATACATTGATGACGTTTCACACACATTGCACAACTCCAAGACAGGGACCGTAGAGTCAACCTATAAAAAGTTTGTCAGATGATTCTTTACTCATACGTCAGGATTTCTAGAGACCTAAATTTGACACAAACTTCGTCACTACGTACCTTGTAGCGCGTTTATATTTATTTTACCGCCAGGCTTGAGGAAGTGTGTGGAAACAAGATGGATACTCAAGACAACACATGTTCAGTTTGCCACGAGAAGATTTCTGTTTACGCTATTGGGTTATGTGATCACCCTGTGTGTTTTAAGTGTTCCACGAGAATGAGGGTGCTGTGTGAACAAATGTATTGTGCCATTTGTAGAACCGATCTACCAGAGGTAAATATAAAGAGCGTTCTTTTCTTGTATGACCGAGTTGTATAACCCGTAAGCTTAACCGATTTCAGAATTTTGATACACCCTTTCCTTCCAACTATAGATCTATATTTGATTTATAAACGTGGCAAGTACAAGTCAGTTAGACAACATTTACTCATGTTTATAAAGACAAATCACTCCCACTAGTCCAGCATCATGTGTCAATTACTCAAACAAATATATTTTATCCATTTACCATGTTTACCAATGTATATCATTGTCAATATGATGACGTTTTGTGAGCAAAGGCCAGACATATTGACCATATTGCATCATCATTCCCAGAAATATACTTTCGTTTTGAAAGCGATTGTAGAGTTTTTAAGAAGATTGGATCTCCAATACTATTAGTTCTTGTTAAACCAAGGAAAACTAAGAATGTTGGAGAAATCGTAGCTCGTATACATGGTTTAAGATGTTACAGTGTCTTGTGAAATTCATATGCTCTATTTGGTGATGATAAGCCGAGATAAATTTATCTTTAAAGTATTGTCAGTGTTAAAATAAATTAAATGAGGCAGAAGTGGACATGTTGGAGGCATTATATATCTTTTAAGAACTGATGCACCCAAATTGGGAGTATGCTCCCATGGGCATCACCACCACTTATGATTGTTATGTAGCTTCGAAACTTGGTTCACCCTGATTCATGTTATGTTTGTGAGCACCATGTTCCTGTGCTCATGAGTTTCACCAAATGGTCAATGCCTTAGACCTGCATCACGTGAGTGCTGTTCAAAGTGGCATTAATATCAACTCAATCACTCATTCTGGGATTTCTGTTGGCTTTGAAACTAAGTTCTCTTGACAGCAAAATTTGGAATTTTGTTTTGTTTCAAATACATCTATTGCCCAGAGAGAGGCAGGTCAGGAGTTCGACCCCCAGGTTATGCGATTCCAAAATATATGACAAGATGGTACCCAGTATAGCTCTCAGCATTAAGTATGTTATGGGTACAAAACAAGGTCTGCTGAGTTTGGGTCTGAGATGGGTGTCCACTTCAGAACTGGGGCGCTGTATCTCAGCATGCTTAGTAGGCCAACTCTGTAAAACCAGTATAAAACTAGTCTCGACTAGTACAAGCAGATACACAAACGTACATCCCCGTCAGTTTTAAATAAACTTTATTAGTGTCTTTGTAATGATAAAATACTGGTGAAATTTGGACCTTTATGCTTGTCTACATAGATTTGTAGTACGCCTGGACTGACTTGTGTAAGTTCGAATCATGCTTGTTGTTTTTAAAGTACAATAATCTTGAACCCCATTTTTCCTAATCATACCTAGCCCAGAAAAACATTATACTCCTATTTAATTGGCGAAGGACTACTTATGCCAGTGGTTAAGGTTACAAACTATACATGTATATTCACAAAGGCAGAAGCATGAAAGTGGCAGATTGGATCAACTGTCCATGTTTAAGGCAGTTTTGGTTAAAATCTGAACTGGTAGCTGGCATTAGTATCAAATTCATCATGTTGACATGTTGATATTGTTTAATTGTCCACCGCTGCAACGAGGAACGTGGGACTATGTATTCAGCAGCGTCCGCCATCCCCATTCTTGTTAACGCGATATCTCATGAACATGAAATTTGGTGACAGCCTACATTCGGGGATTACGCAGACACCAGTCGCTTTTGGTGACCTTGACCTTATTTTCAAGGTCACCATGACACTTTGACCACTTTTCAAACTCTTGTTAACACGTTGACTGCCTATCACGAGTATACTTGAAGTATCAATTCTGTTCGAATTTGCCACTACGAGTTATCTCCTAGCTACGTCAGTGGCATTTTAAAACCAGTTTCACATGTTGGCAAAATAGGCACAAGAAACTAACGTCTCCTGGTGGTAACAAAGAACGCCAGGAGACGATTGCTTCTTTTGCCTTGTGAAACTTGTTTTAAAATACCACTGATGTAGCTACGAGATAACTCGTAGTGGCAAATTCGAACAGACATTGATACTACGTACGAGTATACTGGTGGTGGCAGTCAACGTGTTAACGCGATATCTCATGAAGTTGATGATGAACTGTTGTACCCAAAGTCTTCAAATTCGGTGACAGCCTACATTGGGGGATTATGCAGACACCAGTTAGTTTGGGTGACCTTGACCTTATCTTCAAGGTCACCACGGCACTTTGACCACTTTTCAAACTGATGTAAACGTGATATCTCATAAAACATTTGCACCCAATGTTGACAGCCTACATTGGGAAATTATGCAGACACTTCAGGTATCTTGTATGTGACCAAAAATTATAAAGCAGTAAATACGTTATGAATATTTAATTCTTCCTTAGCGGTAGGGGACATTGCCATATTAGTGGCAAACACTTGTTTTGACTGACTTGAATGTTATGAAATTAGTGAAGTGTCAATATCAGCATGATCACACCCTCAACCATAGTGCAGTGTAACATGTCTCCATGGTCTACATATTTTGTCATGACTTTCACAATCTTCCTTTAAATTAACCCTCTTCCACTTTTCAGGTTCTCTTTGTGAAGAAACAAGCCAAGTTCTCAAGCATTGTTCGTAGTAACTTTATCCGTCAACCAAAGTATAAGATCCTGTTTGAAGATGAAAATGTGGAGAAAACCTACCGTCTGTTGCAACAGTACAAGTGTAAAGTGTGTACAGATCGCCCTTCTGAAAAGACGTTCTATGCCCTCAAGGATCACATGAGGAAGGAGCACACACTGTTTTGTTGTGACTTGTGTTTGAAACACCTCAAGGTGAGACCTTGTATCTAATTATGCTAGTATATTTTGTATTGATTGCACAGACATACCAGGTATTTCTTCAGCGTGTGTGATTGCAGGATTCACACTAATATATTTGTACTATTTGTAGTCACCCGTTTAAAATGAGATGAGCATGACATTGTGCTGAAAGAAATAAGCTAACCTAAAATTTCACATTGTATGGTATTTATTTGTTGGAACTATAATTACTTTTAGTATGTCCTTAATATTATAATAAAGGAATTGTTAAGCTTGATGTAAGCAATGTCAGACATATTCATTTTGGTTATTTTCACCTGTTTTTACAATTAAAAGGAAAGTGAATCATCTCCAGGAAATCCCTGCAATATATTTAGAAACATTAACGCAACCAGAGTCAATGTCTTTCAGTTTGAGAATTACCTGTTTCTGCAAACAGACTGTATGTAATGACACATGTTTGATCTTAGCTATGACTTTCATACACTTAGACACCAGCTGAATGGAAAATCCTCTACTCTGGGCCTGAAAGGGTGAATGTCCCCTTAATTTATATTATAACCTCCTGGCACATTCTTGAAAGACAACTCAAGTTAGTGGGGCCTTATATATCTTGTGAGTCAATGAATTCTGACAAGCAGCTTTTTCTGTTTCCAGCTTTTCTCCTTTGAGAGGAAATTTTATAACCGGCGTGATCTAGCATCCCACCGACGTACAGGGGATGAAGATGACAGATCCTACAAAGGTCATCCTCTTTGTCACTTTTGTGATGAGCGATACATGGATAAAGATGAGCTCCATCGCCATTTGAGGAAAGACCACTACTTCTGCCACTTCTGTGATGAACAGTCCAATGAATACTACAAGTAAGCAGGCAATGAATTGATACAATGATATACTGTTGCAGATTTTATGAAATTGCTTGTTTATAAACATGCAAGTCTCTTGTGGTAGATATCAAGTATTTGTTAAGTTGAAGTTAATATTTCAAGTACCTCAGATATATTTCTATATATAGATTTAATAAGAATGTTTCCTGCCATGTCTAATAGCCCCCTGAAATTAGTTTATGCTGCCATTTGAGACTTCCCAGCTATGAATATGGCACAAATTCGGTCGGATTTGTTATAATGAGTATGTGCCCAGCTGAAATATTGTTCATGTCATTGTATATTTACAAGTAAATCCTATCATTATTATGGCTCAAGTTCTGATCAGTATTCATTGGCAATGAAATTTGTTCACAATGATTCATAGTGTTTGTGATTGTCAGTATAACAGAGCTGTAATCTCAGTCAGACAATAGGTCTTGCTCTATTTACAAACCTTGGGGCGGTGGGGTAGCCCAGTGGCTAAAGCGTTTGCTTGTCACGCCGAAGACCCTGGTTTCATTGCCCACATGGGTACTATGTGTGAAGCCTGTTTCTGGTGTCCCCACTTTGATTTTTCTGGAATATTGCTAAAAGTGGCATAAGAACCAACTCACTAATTACAAACCCTGACATTTCAGGACACCACTGCTCTCATCTGGTCATACTAACTCTGGCTGTATGCGATACATCTTGTCTTTTTATGTAGTAAGACTACAAAAAGCTTGAGACTTGAAGTAAGTGCAAATGTTTTATTGGTATTCTCATTTAATGGCATTTTGTACCTACAGTGATTACGCAGACCTGAAGCAACATTTCCGAGAAAGACACTACATGTGTGAGATGGACCACTGTGTTGGTGTACAGTTCACCAACGTGTTTCGCTCTGAAATTGACATGAAGGCCCACATTGCCAAGGAACATCACCAGCGGCTCAACAAGGCCCAGTACAAGGAGACTCGCACACTGGACGTCAACTTCCACCTTCCGCCACGGGCCAGAGGGCGAGAAAGAGAAAGAGGCAGAGGTAGAAACATTCTTTCCTTTTTGTGAGCTTAGCATGCAGCAAGTACACTGCATCGTAATAAAAGTTTGGACACCCAAAGAACTATTTAGAAATATCAGATGTGTGAGATGAATAGATGGTCTTTCACTAGACATGCAGTGGATGTAAAGGTTTTTCTGTAAAATTTGCAATATTGTATCATCTGTTGATGTCTAATTTTATATGTTTTGCAGGGAATGCTAATGTGACTAGTGAGGACTACGAAGATACATCCAGCAGAGGTCAAGGTCAAGGTCGTGGGTATAGAGGACGAGGTTATCGTGGCCAGGATTCTGGAAGGTCAGTTGCCCCATATTGTCTACCTATATCAATGCTTGTGTAGGGTGAGTGATTGAGTTAAAATTTAACATCAATATTTCAGCCAAATAGTGACAAGGCTTGTGTAGGGGCGATTCGAAGGTAGAATAGGCACCCTGTATTATTCCTGCAGTAAACATTTTTTAAAGTATGTCTATGTCCTAAAGAAGCATGGATAATACCAACCTCCAGTTTCTCTGACCTAGTCTTGCCTCTTTACTGATAGTTAAATATCGTTCCCTCAGTAGGGAGAACTGTTTGGCTCAGCAGAGTTCTGTTGGGTCCATTTCAACATTGTGCCACATAATGTTTAATGTGAGATAAGAAAGACACCTGGCTGATGCTGGTACATATGTTTCAGGGATCGTGAGGAGAGAGCACAGATAGAGAGAGCCAGGGAAGCCTCCATGCAGGAGGCGTTGAGAGCAACAGAGAAGGAAATGAGAGAGGTGGAGAGGCGACGGCTTGAAGCCCAAGAAAAAGAGATGGCAAAACAGGAGGAGGAGCGATTGAAGATGGAGCTGAAATCTATTGAAAGAGATTTCCCGTCCTTGTCTGGCATTGCCCCAGTTCCCTCCATTGTCCCTGCAAATGTAGGCAAAACTAACAAAAAACAGTCACACCCCAAAGACTCCAAACCACAAACTATGTCCCACAGAATTAAAGCCCCTGGTCGTCTCAACTCCACAGAGTATCCTTCCCTGGGTGGTGGATCATCTAGTTCTTCGTCTCAGAAAATTTCACATTCTAATTCCTCTGGGAGAGACTCACCAGTACAGAACCCTGTCCAGACAAGTGTTGTTCCTTCAAGTAATATTCAGACTGTTCCTCAGAGTGTCATGGACTCTATCAAGAAAAGTGAACATGTTGTGCAAAAACGAATGCCCATGAAGACTTCTGATGACTTCCCGTCACTAGGTGGCGGGCACAGTCGACCTAAGAATGAGAGTAATGTTAGTTTAATGAGTTTAGGTGTGTGGTCTGGTAAATCTAAGAAAAATGAGATCCAGATGGACACTAATGCAAATAGTAAACCTCAACAGAGCGTTCCTACTTCACTTGCATCTGTTGGATTTAGTTTATGTGATCGTCCTTTTGTGAAGGTACAAAAATCTAATAGTGCAAAATCTAAAACGGGTAGTAACAGTAACTCACAATCTCAGAGCACAGTGAAAGTGCCTCCTCCTAAAACTAGAGACAAAGAGCCCCCTCTTGCAAGTGCAGGATCTAAAGAAGATGTTTCATCAAAGAAAAGTAAGAAAAAGAAAAAGCAAACTGATCAGAAAGAACAGACATTGGCTAAACCTGCCTCTGCTGATTCGGGAAAGGACAAAAAGTCAAAGAAGTCCAAGGGTTCTGATCCTGTGGCTAAAATGTTTAGTGAGCAGAATGATCGAGATTCAGGGATCGAGTCCTCCAGCGGGTCTGTGGATGCGTCCGCAGTATTCAAGGCAGATGAATATGTGAGAGGTGCAGTTACCAAGACTGAGATGGTTACAGCTGCAGCTGTAGACATGGTCCAGCCTGCGTCGACACCATCCTATTCTTCCAACACTGGAGCAACAAGTGGTTCCTTGGAAGGCATTGCTGTTGGTTTGCTGGGTGGGAACATGGCTGTTGGTGCTTCAGGGACTGTCTCAAATGGCTTCAACACTGATCAGAAACTACCTGTTCTGGATGATTTCCCAGCTCTCAATTCTCCTTCCTCCTTAGCTGCTCCCCCTCCAGGCTTCACAAGTGCTGTCCCTCCAGGGTTCAGTGGCAAGACGTCAGTTGCTAGACCACCTCCTGGGTTTTCTTCTCAGTCCAGTGATCAGAGCAGCAAGAAAAAGAATGCTCCCTTGACAGCAGAGGCAGACAACTATGTGTTTTCGAAACCCCAAAATTTCTCTGAACGAAACAAGGAGCTTGTTCAGAATGTGTCAGACCTGTTGTGCAACGATCATGACAAGTTTAACAAGTTCAAGGCCTACTCTGGGAGCTTCCGCCAAGGTTCTATGAATGCTGCAGAGTACTACAAGAATTGTCAGGAATTGCTTCTTCAGGAACATTTTGACACGATTATCCCTGAACTGATTGCTCTTCTGCCCGACATCAACAAGCAGCAGGAGCTGCTGTCTGTTCACAGGGAAGCCTCTAAAACCAAGTCCAGTGTTCTCAAGATCAGTGGAAAGAGCACAAAAGCTCCATGGAGTAGCACCTCAGAGTTCAAAACTTGCCCAACATGCAGACAGGTCCTGCTTCAGAAAGACTTTGATTTGCACCTTTCAGAGCATGGTGGTCCAGGGGATTTCCCATCTCTTGGAGGTGGGCCACCTCTCCGAAGCTTCCTTGGTCAAGGATCTTACATTAAGGCAAAGTGATCAGTGACATCAGGTTGAAGGAATGGTTTCCAGTTGATGCAGGTCCGGCTTGTTTGTATACTACAACTTAGAGACATGCTCTGATGTACAGTGATGGTCAGGTGTGTACTAGATGTGGGTTTGGGGTATAATAACAGCCTGCCAATCAGAACCGAACCTCTTCTCCAGTGACTCTTACTGAAGAGGTGGAATGTGATTTCTTGAACTGAAGGAGGATTGTTTACTCCGACAGATTGAAGACAATGCCATGCAGATGAACGATAATAGTTATGATGTACACAACTCCTTTGCAGAGAATATATCTATTTTATGTAGCAGGTGACATTGTGAGCTGCAGTGTGCAGTTTCTTGTACAAATCATCCTGCTTCTAGTTGATATTTTATCCTGACTTGTGACATTTTTCCTAATTTGGTATGTGCTCTCAAGAAGACAACGATATTCTGATTGTGTGGATACCAAAGAGTAATACAAAGTGTGATTAGGCTTTGTAATCATGGTTATTTTGGGGACAGGAAATCAAACATCCTCAAGTTCTTTCATTAGTGTTCACTATGTTATCATGTTCACTTTATGCAGAGGTGCATCTCTTGCAATACCAGAGACCTGTGATACTGCATTGATGTGTTTCCATGTTTGTGTTTCTAGGTTTCCAGCACCAACACTGCGCCAGGGTTATCATCTTGGACCTTCATCAATTCAAGTTGTCCTCCCACATCAAGCTGCAATATCTGAAATTCTGAAGTGACATGAAATCCCGACTAGACTCAGTCACTCGCTCATTTAATTTTAACCTTGATATTACATTTCCAGGCCAGGTGAAGTGAAGCTGCTTTGGTCTTTAATTATGAAAAGTTCATATGTCAACTTGTAAAAATGCTGAAAATATAGAAAAGGATTTTACATGATAAGTTCAGGGTTGGAGACTCAAGGGTAAACATGTGGTGTTATGTTCATGATGTTGTCATGATCTTATCAGATATACATGCACATGGGACCATGCACAAGAAACCCAAAGTTCAAATATAATTTAAGAAATTTCACAGATGGTGTACATAACATACATACAGATCTTAATACAAAATAACAATTGATTATCTTTCAGGATCGTGCCATGTTTTGTGTTATCACCTATGTTTTTAAACCACCTAATACAAGTTTTAGGTGGAATTTGCTTTTTAATCATCACATGAAAAATACAAAATAGTCACAAAACAATTTCATTGGAAATCATTTGATCAGTCAGTTAGGAAATCTTAATCCACTTTATTTGACAGCTCTGTCAATTTAATGAAAAAGATGAAGTTCTCTTCTGTTAAATAATGATTGAATGAATATCTGCTGATAGTGTAATTGTGGCCTTCAATATATTTATGGGCAGTTGTGATGGCTTAATATATTTAATTACCTATCATAATCATATTTAGTGATATGTAACTCTATTTATTTTGTCATTTCATGATCTGCCACCATAACCATATGATTGTTACTAGTATCTGTTTTATTTAACTGTTAGAGTAATTAGAATTATTAGTGTTAACAGGAAATAATGGAAACACCTCGATGTAATCAGAACAAAATGAAGTTTAAAGTTTATTTCAGAAATAGTAATTGCTGAAACGTGTTTTAGTGATCTCTTGAAGTGTATGGTAGAGGTGGTAATAGAAATAGGCTGAATTTGGTCATGTTGAGTTAAGAAAATAAGCCTCAGGGGATACTTTAATCTTTCAGGATATTCATAGTGTTTGTTTACCTTGGACCACTGATATGTTTTCCAAATTTGTAAATTGTCAGGTTAGTGGATTAAAACTTAGTTTAACTAAGTTAAACAAAAGGTTTAACAGATAAAGTTGGTGACTTTAGCCTCAGAATTCTTTTCAGTTAACCTCAGCTGAGGGACTGGTCATTTATTATTGTGGAGGGTGGGGGAGATTTGTCTTTGGACTACTGAATGTGTACCGGATTTACTGTAACCATGATAGAGTGGCATACATGATTTGTTCAGTAGATGTTTTACACGTCCTCAGTTGCTTTTGGAGTTTTATACAATACATGTTCTGTGAGGACACTGTCTGATTGGTTAAATCAATGAATCAACCACAGTCACAGCTATTGGAATTTACTGGAAAAGAAATATCATCATAATATATCTGTATTCAAGAAGTGATTTCACGTTCATCTGCTGTACAGAATAGCTGGAGTACCTGTTACAACCTGGTGTGGTCCATAAGATATTGTGTCACCTCAGAAATGAGGTACTAGTCTTTATCAGCATCTTGTGTGTACATGTAGACACAAAACACTGGATATAGCTGCTAAGAGGTTTTAGGTGGCCCATGAAATGTGTAAACTGTGAAATATTGTATTTTATGGTTGTTGCCACGGCTACTGATCATCTTGAAATGAAACTGTTCTATTTCCAAAGTAACTCATCCATGGTTTTAGTTTCATTATGGTTGGGAAGTACATTTCCATTAAATTGTTGTTAAGTTTTGAAAATCTTTGATGTGGTGGCTTAATGCTTCTCACAAGAATAAAAATAAACTAATATCTATTTTGTTGTTTATCATTGCATGTTGAATGAAACTTTCAACATTCAAGTTTCATGTCGGGGAACATGAAAATTGATGGGATCCAGGAACACATCTCTTGTCAAAGTAATAATTGGATCTTTCCTTGGCAAGCTGAACTACAAAATAATTCTGTTGTTAGTTTATAACCCTGAATTTGCGCATACACAATGTTGTTTGGTTCCTCCATTGAAATACTTTTTCGGATAACATAAAACACATTACATAAATGACCTCAAATCATCTTTTTTCCTCTAAAGGGTCTTCTGAAACCAGGTTCTGCCTGGAACCATTCAGTTACTGATACAGATGTTGCAACGCTGATGTGCACTTTTTGAACAAACGGAAGTTTAAGGTCTGTGCGTCATTTTTTAACTGTCTTTGTTCATAAATGTTGAGGGAAGAATAAAGCTTTTTTTACAAACACTGCGCATCATCGAGCATATCCAGTGGTCAACCAGGCCAGTTCTGTCAGTCTTCGTTCTTATGTTCAGCGTCTTTAGAATGACTTTGCAAAACAAATTTTGGAAAGTGAAGCGCACGTAAAATACGTACTTGATGCTCAAACCCAGTTGCGTGGAATGACGATATCGCTCTTTTATCTGATGTGTAAATGATTGTACCTGCCCGGACTAATGTCGACTTTAAAGTGCTTGGTTACTGATATATCACGTTGCAGTTTAAAATGGATACCAATTGCGTAGTATTCTGACCCTCAGCCTAGCAGAGATTTTGTATTCTCTCAATGGGGAGCCAGCCAGGTTAAAGGTGTTTGGTTTGACGCAACCAGGATTGAACCGAAGTCCTTCCTCTGTCCAGACACAGGCCCAGAGCACTAGACAGCGGATGCGGTCTCGTAAATCTGTTTTCGGGAAGACTTCTAAATTTCCGACTCGCAAAAGTCATTTTGAGACTTAGTGTTCTTGTGTCGTTACAGTTTGCTGAGGGAAAATATATGTTTTTGTATAAAACTACCGGGATTCTTAGATTTCAAGAACTGCCTTCATTATGTTTTCAGTAATATGTCTTACTTTTAACGAATGACGTAATAACATAGTATACAGAAAGTAAGACGTGAAACGGTATGCAAGTGCGAAACATGAATTGGACCATACAGCAGGAGAGGAACCCCTTGCCGAAACGTCCGAAGCAACATCATTCCGATGTTGTGCCGATTTCTAAGATGCTTCGGTGAAAGATTAAAGTCGCCGACAGTACCTGATCAGACGATAATGTGCACTTTTTGCATTACGTCACAATGTATTGGCGTCACTGCGCCATTCTAGTCTGCCCCCTCGTAATCGAACACTTTTGCATTACGTCACAATGTAAGCGACGTCACGATGCATGTCATCTGTCATCGCCTCGTACAGCCTCCTACAGTAAACTACTCCGTTGCATCCCGTTTCTTGATTTGCAGTTGCTTCACTCAGCTAACATCACTGGTGGAAACATTACGTTTACGGTTAAAATGTCGCAATGTTTACATTCCCACTATGCAATCGTGGAATGCCGCTTGACTACTCAGCTTCATCTGGATGTACTGATCTTAACTTACGTTGGTAGTAGAAATGCGACGTTCATATTGTCCCATTTGGTCTACGTTTATCACAGATGTAATTAAAATAATTTAAAGAAGCTATTCAATCCGAACGTAAACCGTCATCCAACTGGTTATTATTTGTTTTTGCTGGTAACGTTCGTCTTAACGTGGGGGTGGGGTGGGGGTGCAGGCACATCAATAGAACAGCGCGTCAGTTAGCCCTGTGCGAGGATTCTTAATTTAGGTCACCGACACCGTCGTTTGTTTTCTGCATTAGATTAATCGTAATTATCCTTAGAAAGTATTCATTTTGGCATCTTAGAAAAGAAATACAGTTCGCTCTACCACCATGTATAGTGTAATAAAGCACACTTTCGCCCTGAACTATTATAACGTTAAAGCAAGCGCGCTTGAACGTTTATAACAGTTCAGAACGAAAGTGTGCTTTATTACACTATACATGGTGGTAGAGCGAACTGTATTTCTTAAATCACCAGGCGATGGTGGACCGCCGTCTGGCTGCTGTTCAACCGATATCAAGTGACGACGTTGAAAAGATGGCTGGCCGATGCTAGGGTATAATGTTTTGGCCGATATCGATCCGGTGAGCAAAACTCGATGACTGTGTGCCAATATTTTCCCGATGTCAGTCCGATGATGACATGCTGTCTGGGATTTGACCAGGATGGTGGATCTTTGGCCTTGACATTTGCAATTTCACGTGCATTGTTTTTTATATTGGACACATGGACCTGAACATTGTCCAGTTTCTAATAAGTGACGCCTCATCAAGTGTACGGGTTTGCTGTATACCTACCAGCTCATGAGATCCGGCTTGAATTGGTCTTCAGCAAATCATATATACTTGTCGTATAAGAGGCGACTAGCGTGATCGGGTGGTCAGGCTCGCTGACTTGGTTGAGACATGTCTTGGTATCCCGATTTTGTAGATAGATGCTTATGATGTTGATCACTGGATTGTCTGGTTCAGACCCGATTATTTACAGACCGCAGCCATATAGCTGGAATCTTGCTGAGTGTGGCGTTAAACATCCAACCAACCAACCAACAGTATTCCCCCATCACGGAATCTGGTTATGTCGGCGGATACAATTCCGAAACGATACTTCAGAGAAGTTGAACCGCCCATAAAATATGATACACATCTCCAGAAATACGAGGCACGAGACCAAGAATAACACTCCTTGTGCCAGTTCATGACAACATCTGGCCGTCTGTAGGTTGAACGTGTTTTAGCCAAAGCTGCTCACTGCGAGCAAAGCTCATTTCACTCCGACTGGACTTAAGTAATATGATGATTCCTGATCGACAATGTAACCGGGTTTGTCAAGGAAATCACGTTTACGGCTTTAAGGATGGAGTTGGTCACATACCCACGGTAACATGATCAATAGCATTCAAAAAATAAAAACTGTATTGCACAAATACAAATATCCCTCCCGCACCCCAGTGTACGTATGGTTAATGTCATCTGGAGGACTGAAGATAGTTGACGTCATTGTGATCTGTTACCGTCGGTCGTGATCAGTGCTTTTTTCCAAATTAGATTTTTTGTTTGTTTTCTCTTCCAGTTTAACGCCACATTCGGCAATATTCCATCTTTGTGTCTGTAAATAGTCGAGTCTGGACAAGACAATCCAGTGATCAACATCATGAGCATCGATCTACGCAATTGGGATTGGATGTATAATCGGATGTATAATAATTTATGAGATATGACGCTGGGGTAGCCCACTGCCTGAGCTTTCTCGGCACCTTCCACAAAGCGATGTAAGCGCTAAGGTGATCGTAACTCCCATACCTAAACACTGATTTACGATCATCTTTGCGCTAAGATCTTTGGAACGCTGGTAAGTTCACGTTTCACGGTTGCGTGTCAGATAGGTATCGCTGACTGTGGGTTCGAATATGAGATTCGTCCCGAATGTGATCCGTGCGCATATTCCCACCAAGGCGGTAACAGATCGAACTGTGCCTCGTGGTTTCCTCCCATACTGAGCTACCACCCCGTTATATGAAAACAACGCCATACTTTTCGACAAGCCTGTAGGAGTAGGGGTGTTGTTTACTTATATATTTGTCAATCAACAATCACAACAGGAATATTTGCTGCAAAACAGTATTCAGAACAAATACGTTTTGTACCAAATTGCTTACATTTAACAGATGTCAGCATTTATGAAATTGTACTTGTCACTCACGAAGATTCCGTATAGGTGCCATTGATTAATGCCACGGGGGCCTGGGGTAGGATGTGTTTTTTTTGGTTGTTGTTTTTTTGTTTTCCAGCGATATGGCGGCGGGCTCGATGATTTACAGATCGCCACAATTTTTCTAGAATACTCTTGAGCGTTAAACAACAAACCACCAAACACCACCCGATACTCCGTCCCACCCCTCTTTCCTACTGTAACCATTCCTTGGGGGGCTAAATGTATATCACTATTAGAACCACCCAGAAATTGGCTCACACATTCGTCTTCATGTTAACTCGCCATGCTCACCCGTTCATTACAATTACTTCATGTTTTCAGTCGATATATTCGTATTACGTTTCTTAACAACGACTTCGTGCCATGGCTAAATAGTGTTGCCTAGCAACGTCCAATAAAGTTAGTAGTCGCCACCAATTATACTATACTTGGGCGTCTTTTTTCATTCTCTATGTGCAGGACGGGAGACACGAAAGGTATCTGAGCGCTGTTTCCGGCAAGCTAGTGGCGAGTTGGTGTCCTTGGAGATTCTTGAGTAGCTGTTGCTACTTTGGAATTCTCGGTTTCACGCTCAGCGTTACTGATGAACGTCCGCAGTAGTGCTATTGGTGTTTGGTAGCCGTCACTGTCTACAGTAGGTTATCACTTCATCATAAACACCACTGTAGCATGCATTATATAAGCCTTTCATTTAGTTAGATGCAGATATTTTTTCGGTTACAACTTTCATATTTTGTCTCAGGGAGCAGACGTACAATATTTTTCATAACTTTTTTACTTGACTTCCATGTTGTATTTTATGCGAACACTATTTTCTTTCGTGAAAACGTCCTGGATTTTTAAGTATATGTACATTTTAATTTTAAGGTACAATCTGTTTTCAGTCTCGCAGCAAATAGAAAAATTGTTGAAGCGGCGTTTAGAAACACTCACTCACTGTTTTCAGTGTTATATACGTGCCGAAGACCCTGGTTCGATTCCCCACATGGGCACAATGTGTAAAATTCATGTATTTCTAATTGCCCAGTCGTGATGTAGTCATTGTGGTTTAACAAGAACTCACTCACTCATTTAGTTTATATCCGGCCGTTACTCCCCAAAGCTTTGTATGCTACTTGGGCGGTGGGGTAGCTTAGTGGGTAAAGCGTTGGCCCGTCACGACGAAGACCAGGGTTCGAATTCCCACATGGGTACAATGTATGAAGCCCATTTCTGGTGTCCCCCGCCGTGATGTTGCTGGAATATTGCTAACAGCGGCGTAAAACCATGCAAACTCAGTCAGTCAGTTGTATGCTACTCAAAAGAACACCCAATTCTTTCATGCTACATACCTTAACTTACCTTAACTATTGTAATATGAATTGGGAACACTTAATTGCTTTTGGGTGGCGTATATAACCCTTATTAAAGTCTTCGAACGTCATTCAGAAGTGATACAGATAAAGGTGACAGGTTATGGATGTCAGCTCCTTTATTATGAGGAACACGACGTTTTGATGCATATTCTTACTGATTCACCTAGTGAATGAAAAACCAGGAAGCAATAGCTATATAAGTCCATGTGATAAGATAAAAATGCTGGATACTTCACAAGGGAGGCCAGAGGTTTGTCAATGAACAAATAGAAGGTTGGAATTAATTTAGCCAGAAATCTAGTTGTTCATTGCCATTACCAAGCAGAGTCTATGAACTACTGGGCTCCCCTGTTACATGCCCACCATTGTTATTTTATCACTGTTGTTGCTTCACATCAACATATGACTATCAGCTAGTTTTACATTAACCCGATGCAGCAGTAAGAATTACATCGAAACGTCGTGTTCTTCATAATAAGGAAGTTAACATCCGTACATTATCGCCTTGTATAACCCTTACTGACCGGGGATGCTTGATAAATGGCTGTACTTAATCAGTTCTGCTGTCGCGTTCAGCTTTTTTATGTTATGTTGTCTCTGTCTAGTCGAACAGGAATAGTAGCATTGTGCGGCTTCACGTCTGAGAGACTGATTTGTATTGCTGAGATGTTTATGTCACTCTTGGACGCCACTATAGAATGACCATTCTTGGTAATTGGATGTCTAAAACTCAACTGCAGGGTGGTGAGATTGTCTGCAACTCATGTCTGTCTAGCCGTGACAACTTCGGGATGAAAGAGATCCTTGTGTCCCATGTCTGTCTGTCTGTCTGTCCGTGTGTTACTAGATCCCCAGTGCCCCATGTCTGTCTGTCTGTCCGTGTGTTACTAGATCCCCAGTGCCCCATGTCTGTCTGTCTGTCTGTCCGTGTGTTACTAGACCCCAGTGCCCCATGTCTGTCCGCGTGTCTTCCTGATCCTCAGTAACACGTATCTGTCTGTCAGTGTATTACTATACACCCTGACATAAAAGAAGCACCACCTGATTCCACGGACAATGTTTTTTAGTTTGGTCTTAACCTAGCATACTGGAATGCACTTCTAAATCACATGCTTCACACAATATCTCCAAAGCTAAGATTTGCATATCCATGTGCTGCCATGTCCTGTGAGGGCCCCATTGGTGGGTATATATTTCATAACGGCAATAGGCCTATGTTCACTACAGTATTCTGAAGTGATACAATAAACGACAGAACTCAAAATTAACCTTTCTTGACATATCAAGACGTAGACTTTCCGAAAATACACGACGGATGTCCTGTCGCAACATCGGTACGAACTTGAACATTTAACCATACGGTTATTGGTCGACTTGTGAGGAAGCACGTGCTGAGATGGAGAGAGAGGGAGTACCATCAGAAGGAGGCTGCGGCATCAGGTCTGAGGGAACATCGTCCGATCAGACGTCATAGCTCAGGAAGGCACAAACGGGAAAATCTGGCGTGATGCAGTCTCGCAGAAAACCGCAACCTAAGGACATGAAATAGGGCAAATTGGTCTGATGAATGTCGCTATGGAGTACATGTTATTGACGACCATCACCTTGCTAGGTGCCCGATGACATGGATGACAGCTCCAGACCTCACTGTTTTTGAGCCGTCATCGCCCATAATGTAAACATTACCCTGGCCCCAATGTGAACCCCGTTGGACATATCTGGGGACTATCCGGAAGACCACGTTTGAGAAAGAGACCCCCCTGCCCAAAATCTGCAGGAATCGACGCAGTGACTCAATGAAGATTGACAGCCGATGCTGAGAGTTCGACGCTTCAATACCAGTGAGACTGGCGGATGTAAACCGTGCGAGAGGTTGCTGCACCAGGTATTGATGAAGTTGCCAGTGCAGGTTCATGCAATCAGAACGGTCATTATTTGAGAATTGTTTGACAATCAGATTGTAGTCATATGGTTGCAGTCATAGCGACCATAGTTTCCATTGCTGATAGTCACGTTTTTGTGTATTCTTCAGACTGCATGTAAAGTGTTACCAAATTTCAGTTCCAGTTTTGCTTTTGTTTCAATAAGAGTAAAATTTGTTACATCTACCATTTTGATACGCGGAATTTCGTTTTCAAAGCATCCTATGACGTGTTTGTTTTCGTACTTATAAAACAAAGTTGGTGGTGCTTGATTTATGCTCATGTGTATAGATCCGCAGTTATCTATTGCTGATGTTGATTACACTCAAAGAGAAGATGACATCGTTTACCAATAGTGCAGATCGATGCTCATGCCATTGTTCACTGGATTGTCTGGTCCAGAATCTATTATTGACAGACCGCCGCCATATAGCTGGAATAGCTGAGTGAGGCGTCACACAAACATATCATAGAGGTGATGACAGTGCTAACATGCAGGAAACCACCCTGATATATCGGTTCGGGGTTGTTCTGACAGTTCAGTGGTAGTCAAGGTTTCACAAGCAAGCAGATGGCATCAGTGCCATTCTTCTAATGAAATAATGTTGGGAATCGAACCCAGACTTCCAGCATGACAAACAAAGGCGCCTGCAGTTTGTTGTGATCAGTCAACAAACAGAAATGATAGATTGACAAGCGTGGTCTGGACTGGTACGAAAATACATATTTTAATCCACTTAAGTACACGTAATATATATCACATATATTGCAGCTCACAATCGTTGACGTATTGATCCGGTAAATTACGTTAGAAGCTCATAACAGCTCGACATATTTGCAGCTATCAAATATTTACGATCAAGTCAGTATTCATAAATCTCCCACTGAGCGGACAACAGCGCGCGTGTCATCCTCAGTTACCCAGCATATCATGTCTCCATTATATGACACCCTTGGCCCTTTCTCTGATTTAAACATGTTTTATTCATTAAAAGAAAAGGTTTGGACACAAGTTATCCAACTTAATGAAGCCCTCTCCCAAGCTCGTGGTTTCACCCTTTCTCAAACATAGCTTCAGTAAATAGCTGTAAGTAGTGCGGGGTTGTCACTCACAATACGCAGATCGATAATCGGGGCTCAGTATTCGACCAATAATTGATTGTAATCGAAACCCAACCCAAAACTCATGTATGCAAGAACGGGACACAATTATCACACTGTGCAACGGAAACAGGCACCGATGTATACTATGATTAAGACAACCGATGGTATTTCGTGTTGTGATTAATGATGTTTACATTGCAGACAGCTGTTTTTGTCCTAATTTAACACACATAAAAATAAGAAACATACATTCTAAAGTTTAATTTGATGTTTGATGTTTTTTTAACATCGATTAGTCCCCATAAATAATCGCCAACGCAAGTGAGATCGAACGATTGACCGATATTTGATCAGTCCCTCCAGCACTAGCCCTAAGATAAACCTACATTAGAGAAATCTGTTGAAAGATAATGACGCGAGATATGGGCAACACTTCACTTCCCACATCAACAAACAGACAGGGGTGTCTCATGATCTTATGAAGACATCACATACTTGATAACCGTGGATGAGCGCATGAAAGGAATCTTAAATCCAACACAGCTGACACAAGGCTTCTGAACATCTAATTCTCAATTTTAGATCTACATGTAGTTCGAGAGTCGTTGTCCGTAGCAACCACACTGCATCTGTAACATCCTCGGAACACAGGGGTATAATGATCCACTCTTCGCGTCATGCTCTGGCCAAAGGTACAGAGACTGACCTTTTCGTCTGAAAAAGTCAGGAACTACAGAAGATAGCTTTGACAACAAAATCATGTCCTTTTTCAGTGAAGGTTACCCATAAACGTACCGCAAAGTTTTAACAACATATGCTACCCACTTGTGACAGGGATACTATACTATTTCATAGTAGGAATACCCTTTCAAACATTGAACGGTATGTTCGCAGTGGTTAAGAAGATGTGATTGGGTGATGTATGTTGAACTGTTGCGAGTCTGACATACGGCCATCTATTGCGACAACCACGCCATTGCCAACAACCAAACCTATTAGGGACATAGACAAATGATAATGAATTTCCAGTTGTAACATCACATGGCGTTATTGCAGGTGACAGTGCGGAACCCGAAGGTTTCCTTACACTGCTGTCGGAAATGACTAGAGAGAAAACTATATATGATGGGATTTGCGATGTTGTTTACGTAAGGGCTATTATACGCCAGTTCATATAATTTCCTTTCCCAAGATTCATAAACACGTTTGTTTGTTTGAACCGCCCGCATCAATAACATTGTGAGGTGCGGCAAATAGCTCACGATGAATACCATGGTGACAATGAAAAATATTTTCGTGACATGCTCACTTGGCGCGAATGATCTCTTCTCACCCTGTTCGTCCAATATTCGATCATCAAAACTGCGGCGTTTCTCTGTTTGAATACGAAGCTTCCTACAGATCATAGTGTAGAAGATGATGAGGAATACGAGTATCAGAGCAAAGGCGGAAAAAAGAGAGACATTTAAAGCTATGGCAGAAGGCGAGGTCTTCAGTTCTTCCTCAGCTCGGCACACGGTCAGGTTGATGATACGATTGTTCCAGTTGATCTCAATGGTCGCAGGACCGGTGACCATGGTTGTCAAGGAACTAACGCTAAGGGCCACAGTGATGGCTAT
This sequence comes from Haliotis laevigata, assembly GCA_008038995.1. Lineage (NCBI taxonomy): Eukaryota > Metazoa > Mollusca > Gastropoda > Lepetellida > Haliotidae > Haliotis > Haliotis laevigata. The sequence goes on from VKKT01000255.1 coordinate 127,210, forward strand.
TGCACACAATATTCTAGCCAAACGGGGTTCTATTGCTCGACCAAGAGGTTGACAAATCTTCCTGTATCGTTCCACAGCTATTAGAAGCAGGACTGTTCCCGAGGACACGCTTGTGGCGTATGCAAAATAATGGGCGGCTTTACACGCCGTGAACATGTCGATCGTTGACAGGTTAGGAACCGTTTTAACCACAACGTCAATCGGCATCGTCACAACACAGCTCATCAGATCCAGAACTGCCAGAACCTTCACAAAGAACGAGAATGTGGTTGGTTTACACTTGAAGTGTTGAATACAAAACACAAGGGTATTTCCAACGATTCCCATCGCCATGAACAGACTAACGACGATTCCATTGAAAAGTCGTGGATTTTGCTTCAAGCTTGTGTACACCGTTGTGGTGTTGATGTCCGCCGGGTTTGACGTTGTATACGTGTCGTTCACAGAGGTGTCCATCTTGTGTAATGCCAGAGGACCTACGACTGTGATGGACTCTTCACTGACCACGCTCGTTGTTACAGTACTATCCATCTTGACGTGACTCCTTGGTAACGTACTATGATGCTCTTCATCATCGGTGTTCTGGATACGTCTGAAATACACAAAAATAAAGTCATTCAGATAATTGTTATTTTCATAGGTTCATCATGAACAATATTTTTCTATTCCCAATAGCCGTAATTTCTAACAATACAGATTATTATCTCTGAACGTCCTTGCATGTTCCAACCTCTTAAACAAACATACAATGTGCCCATGTGCATGTTGCTGAGGAGAGACACATCCCTATGCAACATAACTGCAAACCGTCTGCGCGAAAGAATACCCCGCCTTGACTATCGTCCGAAACACATTCCATTAGGTTGGTTGGTTTGTTGTTTAACACCGCACTCTGCAATATTCCAGCTATATGGCGGCGGTCTGGGCAAGACAATCGACTGATCAACAGCATGAGCATCGATCTACGCAACTGGGATACGATGACATGTGTCAACCAATTCGGCGAGCCTGACCACCCGATCCCGTTAGTCGCCTCTTACGACAAGCATGGGTTGCTGAAGACCAGTTCTAACCCGGATCTTCATGGGTCCATTTCCATTAGGTGCAACGGGCAAAATAGCAGTGAAACTTATATGAATGGACCACCAAACGCTTTTAGGTCACTTGCAAGCGGGGGGGTGGGGTGGGGTGGGGTGCACACTATTGAAAAAAGGAGGGGTGCACATTTCATTTTCACCCGAGTTTCAATGGTCATTTAACAAACTTTCACACCACAAAAGTGGGGGTGGGGTGCGCACCCCTGCACCCCCCCTCTGGATCCGCCTATGAATGCACATGTAAATCAATACTGTTGTAGGACAGGTGAGTCACGGATATGTATACCTGTGACAAACACTAGAGCTGTTGTGTGAAGCTGTAAACTACTTGCTGAAACCTAACAACACGTTAATCGTGCTGAAAAATATGGAACATAATCACGGCGATCACGACCACAGATTCCTGGCAAGGGCAAGGGAGACAACTACGTACACCGAATCACCCTAGTGGACAGGGCCACCTGTTCTGAAATGAACTTTCACAGAATGCTTTTTAAATGCACTTGCCTGAGCTCTCTATTTGTGCTTGGGGCTATATAGATTGATGGATACATAGTTTCGTTATGTAAGTAACTGGCAATGAATTGGTTCCGGCTTCACGCTACACAGTTCAAACCGTCTCAAGAGGCCACTGAGGTCGCCAAGCTTATATACACTTATATACAATCCCAGACACTGTACAGTAAATACATGAAAACACTTTTGACGGTTGCCATGGGTTTAGTGGGAATGTAATAATACATCAAGCCGGCGGGGAAAAGTCAGTCAATACACATTAACTCTGCTTGTTGCAGGCTCTCACTGTCTGGGCAGGACATAACATACGTAGGTTATTGTGGGCAAATTTAAGTGTGTGACTGTTAACTCCGTAACCCCGTACCTAAACAATACTCGCAGTGCCCTGTGTGTGTGACTCTTACCTCAGTACGCCAGTACCTAAACAATACTTGCAGTGCTTCATTTGTT
>VKKT01000255.1:146172-156661 GCA_008038995.1 Haliotis laevigata
GTTGATCACTGGATTGTCTGGTCCAGACTCGATTATTTACAGACAGCCGCCATATAGCTGGATTATTGTCGACTGCGGCGTAAAACTAAACTAAACACACATTCCCCAGTGTAGAGGCATTTACATCCAAATCATCAAACATCCCAAGGGTGTTGGCGATGACGTATGACATCAGCAGCGTATCCGTGTCGGCAGAACTCTGTCAGGGATTGCAATCAGTCAACGACTAAATTCATATCGAAATCTAATTTGTGGGTGGCTGTGGATACTCTTAGTCTCACTGAAACATTCCGCAACCAGTTTATATGCCAAGCCTGTCATCAGAAAACGCGACGTAATTGAATCTGCAAGAGAAAGGTTGACATCAACACAACTGACCTGTCTGCTTCGGCCGCGTGATTACAATATTCCATGCAGGGTCCCATCTATGAATGATTGATAAGTCTCCACGCATGCGTCGTGAGCATCCCGTATCTCTATATTAGATGAACAATATTTACATAAACATGCAAAATTAGGAACTTGTAAAGTTTCCGGAAAGAGCAAACTGGAGGTTATATTTCATCATATTTGTCTCGGATGATGGGAAGAAGAGTAAATTGAATATCCCCTATGCGACTCATGTCTGAACCCCTGTGATATTTACGACGTGCTGCGGTATAATGAAGATATATGTAATTCCTGTATACTGCCTATAACTCTACGTCCAATAAATACATTATTTTTTATAATGGCACGTCATTGAGGGTACTGATGAAACCGCGTGCTCAATGGGCGATATGCGACGTGAGGATTTAGTGAGGGGTGTCCAATTATCGACAATGGGTTGTCGGAAAGCCTGAATAATTAGCATGACCTTGGTATGTTGAAGTAGAATGTGTTGATGATTACGTTTTTATGAATAAAAAAGCAAGTCCTTCTTCAGACGTTAAGCAGTTTGGATTCAACCACAGTCATGTCCCAGCACCGTGGTCGTAATCACCATGTGGCAAGTCAGCATGTCTAAACAAGCCCTGATTCGTTGTTAATTACCACTGAAGCATCCTTAATTCCACGCACTTTACTGAAGACAACACGTTCTTAATAGCAGCTTAGGTAACGACTACATCAGTCTTAGGTGGCAGTGATGTAACGGCGCCTCCAACAGCGACATCGCCTACAGCAAACCAGATAGTCTTCTCAGTTCGTCTTGCTCATCCGACGTAATGAACACCCGCTACTGGTAGTGATGTGTGACCAATGGTTTAGACGTCCCTTATTAGCTCCCGTCTCTGAAACCATGTTGTTTGTGAAGGCATGGAGATACCAGCGGATCTGGAAGTCCAACGACTGTGTCAAGAAGATGATTTCGTTATGTGCTCCGCATTCTTGGATAGGTTTGCTTTGTTTGTTGTTTAACGCTGGACCAGACAATCCAGTGATCAACAACATAAGCATCGATCTACGCAATTGGTATACGATGACATGCGTCAACCACGTCAGCGAGTCTGACCATCCAATCCCGTTAGTCGCCTCTTACGACCAACATGGGTTGCTGAAGACCCGAATCTTCACGGGTTCCACGTTGTAGGGTTCAATCATGTGTTTTGGCCAGCTGCCAAGAAGATGGGAAGATGCAGATGTGGGTTGTGTTGTGGCAGTTATATACCTCGGGTTAGTATGCTGACTTCTTAAGGAACATTTCTTTAATGCAAATTGCAAAGGGTCTGAAGTTAAAGAAGTTACGTTTCCTTAAGATACAAGAATATGATTTACATAATTAATAGTAAATTTATAAAATATAAAGCTTGAATTAGAGAAACTTCTGGTTCATGCTGACATACAGCTCCTACGCGTTGAATTTAATACGTCAAGCAAATGTTTGATGAAAAATCATTACTTGGATTATTATGAAAGTAGAATAATATGGCGGGCCGACGTAACCATACACTGGAGGTTCAAAACAGAACTATGTGTATCAATTACATCGCTTGCAGATAAACATTGCTCATTTCTTTAAGTTTTAGCCATCATTTTAGATGGGTTTATACTTTCTTTCGACGTTTATATGAAACTTCTGTTGAGTAGAAATATATAAGGTTGCAGTAATGAGACGTTTAAAAGGCGCTTTCATATTCTCACACAAAAGGAAACAACAGAGTTTGAAGGCATAGCTGGATATTTCCAGACACTCCATTCAAGTACAAAATATTAGGAAAAGAAATGATATTAGGAAATGACAGAATGTGAGTGAGTGAGGTTAGTTTTTACGCCGTTTCAGCAAAATTCCAACAATATCACTGTGGGGGACACCAGAAATGGACTTCACACTTTGTACCCATGGAATCGAACCCGGGTCTTCGGCGAGACGAGTGAACGCTTTAACCACTAGGCTACCCCACCTTCCCTATAGTGACCGAATGGATTCTGTAAGTAAGTAATTGAATGGACGACCATACACGTGTTGAACTTGGATTACAAAACGCACTATCATTCTGGCCCATGTACCTATCTGATCCCACAAGTAATTGCATTTCACACCCAGAACGACAACACAATTAGCGCTTGTATCTCCTGTGTCCAACACGCACGTTCCATCACACATGAGTTTGCAAGAATGTACCAGCAATACCAGTCTGCTAGACAATCACCTTATGCTGGAACGCGTTCATTCCTTATCATGAAATGACTACGATTGAGTGTGAACGTACGCAGAGCGTAACTAAAGCCCCGAACCGATCTCTAATGACATTACGATGACGGAAACTTGTCTGATTCAACAGTGTGATTAATCCAGTCCAAAGACTGCAAGGACAACACTTAATGGTGAAGCACGCCGTAGTCTGTTGTTTGTCGTGAGTTACGTACCAACACGGGCTTTAAGGAACCTGATACACATCTAAGACTAGACTTCTGGTTTGGCTTGGACGTGGTGGATAAAGACGCAATCCCTTCACGCAACCTCATCCCACCTCCCGTCACGGGGGATCAGCCGTGTAACCAGCGGGGACTTTGTTCCAGATACCATCTCCCATCACGTGTCGGAGGCCAGCATTAGAGCTGGAACTGCTGATCAACTAACGTCAGGTCTTGTTATGCAATTCCGTTCAGCTATAACTCACGATAAGAGAGACTATATATGTATGTGTCAGGGTCGGAGGGATGGGCTGAACACCTATTCACAAAAGCCTCTCCCTAATGCCAAAGGAAGACTGCCTAGCTGGACGCGGCTATTGTGTTCAACCAGATTTGCTGGAAACAGTTTCTGACAAGTCTGATAGATCCTATACTCTACCTACATTGAAAAGGAGCCTCAGCGAGAGGGGAGATATAGTTCCCATTGTTGGAAGGCTGGTTTGTTGTTTAACACCGCACTCAGCAATATTCTACTTTTTGTAGCTATATTGAGGCGGTCTGTAAACACTCGATTCTGGACCAGACAATCCACTGAACAACAACATAAGCATCGATGTACACAAATGGGATACGATGACATGTGTCAACCAGGTCAGCAAGCCTGACCACCCGATCCCGTTAGTAACCTCTTAAAACAAGCATGGGTTGTTGAAGACCAAGTCGAACCCGGATCTTTCCGGTCGCGTTGATGAATGTGTCCTGCTTACACCCCTTTCCTTTACATAGGGCTATGACCGGACAGTGACAATATATACCTTGATGCCAGTTTTTTGCTAAATAAGCCTTAATGCTTAATTGAAGAAAGTGTATATGCTTATCTCGTCGACACAAAAATAAGTCCATGTTTCTGAAACAAGTGGTAAAGATGATATTTCCATAACACCTGCTGTTGGAATAATACAATTGTGCAATGGTATATGAGGAATGCATATCTTAAGAGAAGGGGTTGCAAAAGTTGAAATCCGTCTGTGTATGAATCTGTCGTTTATAAATTCTACGACCTCGAGCTCTGAGTAGGCTAATAGGTCACATCCCATGAGTTAATAACAAGTTGATATTCGGTATGTAAAAAGAATTAGTGTTAGTTGTTCCTCTTATAGTAGGTTGAAACATGAATCACGTTACCGAAATAGGTTAAAAGTTCCAAAACAACACTTAAAGAAAGAGACTTGTTTGATCAAAATATACAACCGTAAGGGCACTAAGTCCGCCAACCTTTGTAGTTAATACGACAGCAAGATCGACATGGGAAAACAGACACGAAGATTGATGATTGCAAATTGCACGGTATTTGAACATTTTCTCCCTCTCTACAGAAACATAATGCTCTCGATACAATCTGGATCAGATTCAAACAAAAACCCATATTGATTCACTGGATAGACTCCGCCATAAAACGTTATCCCATCCCTTCTGATGTAGACATTGGTTGATGTATCGCAATTTTAATACCATTGACATGGTGACAGTCGTTCGGGAACCTTGGACAAAAACTGCAGTTCTAAACACAACGGTAATATTTGCTTGAACATTGGCGGATCCGAGTCCGATTGCTGAGATTGGTTCAAGTATCGGTATTAGTTTTATTCATGGTTCACTGGCGTGGACGTCAGTTATGATGAGGTTGAATTGTCTTCATTCTCGTGTTATGGAGTTGGATCTGTCACATCGACCTACAATACTATCTCGAGACCTTCTGAATAACGAGAAGGAATGATTAATTCGGCTGTCACTTTTCATTGTGCTCTACTACACGGGACAATACTGATTGGCCCAGTTGTTGGAGACTGTTAACGTATTTAACAAATACTAGTATAGTTCAAGGTCAGAGTGAGAGAGTCAGATGGACTGTTCCGGTTATATCACGGCGTGGGGCTGTGGGGTAGCCTGATGAGCGTCCCCTTGGCACACTGAAGACCCGGGTTCTATTCCCAACATTGGTACATGTGTGAAGCCCATTTCTGGTGTTCCCCGCCGTGATGGTGCTGGTATATTGCTAAAAGCGGCCTAAAACAATACTCAACCACCCACTCACGGCGTGTCAGCTTAAAGTTGTAGGAACGCCCGAAGTGATGCTTGTCTAAAACGTTTACCACTTCGGTGATCTGATCCGAGCCAAACCACGAAACACAATCGGAGCTACCTGGGATTCGAACCCGCAATCATAGGTTTCTGCCAAACTGTGCACAACGAATTGCCGAGCTTTAGACGACTAGGCCATCCGTTCCCACTTCATGGTCAGAAGTCCAGCGGATCTGACTTATATTAGTGAATTCCTATGGTTGGCTCCGCTGTACACACCTTACACTGGGCGATTGTGCATAAGATTTGTCTGTAAACACTGGGTGACTATTATGAGGAGTTATTATAACTGAAAACAGTACTGCAATGTAAAACAAGGTTACTTCCGGCTTCTGCTGGAATACTTCACGTAGCGGCCTACACCCAGCTCAATCACTCACCTTATGGTTCTTAAGTTCATGTAATGCTCAATCATTAGAATCTAAATAGACGCCAGATAAAAGACTTTGAAGTCCCTACGCCTTCATCAAATGATGTACTCCTGTATTGACGAGGCGGCATGGTAGCCACGTGGTTAAAGAGATGAGGACTTTGTGAGGAGCCATTTCTGGTGTCTCCCGCCGTCATACTGCTGGGATATTGCCAAACGTGGCCTGAAACTCACTCACGTCTTGATACATAGCGCTGCGAATAGATGTCCGTTCCGGACATTAATTCCAAACTGGCAACTGTGAGACTTCTAACCGGTCTCGGTTATCTAACGAAAGAAATTGCGCTTGGCACAAAGGGGAAAACAACTGAAAATCATATGAACGGGAAATAATTGATGACACGAGAAAATGTCCTGTCTTTATCCCTATTTTTATAGCAATGCACATTTACTGTAGAGAAATATTCTGTTATTTTATAACATGCAACAGACTGAATAAATACACCTGAAATGAGATTTCAAAACATCACGTCAATGTCAAACTTACCGCTTACGTCGCCTGTGTATCCTATAATCAACGCGTGTATATTTCCCCAGCCGTCACTCACTGTACCAACACAAAAGTGTCTGTCAGTACGCCCTACGACACAAGGAAACGTTTAGAATATGCAGAAATGTGCCTGCTTTTCCGTAGTATACATACAGGTTACATATCAATCCAGGTCACATTCACAAGTAACTATCTCTTCTAAACATCTGTTCCATGTGCAGATCGAAGATGTCCATCACGACGCATCATCAGCTGAAGTAGGAGGCCAGTTAGTCATGTTCATGACGAATACACAAACTGAATTACGCCCCCAAAGTTTCCCCTTCATCACGATGAAATACTAACGATTTTCTTAACTGTCTCGCAAGACGCTTCAAGAGTTGATTTAAACTATAAACAAATCATCGCAGCAGAAACGATAGGTTTAAATAGGCAGCAAATGTGTTGTGAGGCCCACGACAAGGGCAGTTTGGTGGCTCGCTGACTGAGTACCGGGGCTGTGTTTATTGGAGATACAAACAGGCCTACTACATAATGAAAATAAGCCACGTGTCTGCATCACTGACGCATAGGGATGGAGGCACCAGGTTCACTAGACTCACCCCTGGTCTCTGAAAATATAAATTTTCACAGAACTAAAAGAAACCCTTTCAAATGAAAAGGTGCTCCAGTGAGCTGGGAGATTCTGAAAATTTAGACATGCTTTGTTTAGCATTTTATCGTTGCACAGAGGTTTGGGGGAAGGTGGAAAAGTTGGTTCAGGTGTTTGAGACGGACTACAAGTTCACTTGTGATTCGTGTAGCAGTGAGATGGAGTTGGCCAGTCTTGGTGGTCCAGCGGTCCTCTTTAAATTACCACCTGTAGATGTTTGGGGAATCGCCCTTTGATATGAACCACTACGACGTTTCATTGTTTGACGAATGCTGTATTTGCCCTAACTAAGGCGAACGCTTCGGGCCACAGAGCGGCGTTTCGGTGCATTTCACATCATTTATCCGACCATGGGCTCACGATTTAACGGTTAAATACTAAACAAGACCTCAAGAGGCGGATCCGAATTACACCTGATTGGTTTCCTGCATGTTTAACGTCATTATACAGATAGGTGTTTTGAGTCCACGACGATGGATTTCTGCTTTCACTTTCTTATCATTTGAAGCTGTGATGAACTGAAGGATGTTTGACTTATTGGCCTTTGCTGAATCAGGTTTAATCACCATGCGTTTGGGTCATCAAGTGCACGCTGGTTTATGTCAGAGTAATATTTAAAGCTTCTTCGCTTTTCTGATTGGCCTTTCTCAGTTTTAGTCACCTAAAGTCTATTCCAACCATTGTCTGTTACCGTCTTCGAAGGTCAGTTTTGCCCAGTGTTAGCGTCTATGTTGACTCCTAAAGTTTATTGTGGCCACGTATCAGCTTTTGATGATATCCTCAAACGTCTATTATTCTAGCCACGTATTAGCGTCTCTTGCTGTATGCGAGTGTCTATTCTAGCTATATATTGATGTCACTTGTATTAGCGTCTCATGCTGTCTCCGAGTGTCTATTTCTAGCCACATATTGGTGTCACTTGTATTAGCGTCTGTTGTTGTGTTGCGTTTATTGTGGCCACGTACTATCGTCTGTTGCTATCTCCGAGTGTCTAATCCCGCCACGTATTATCGTCTGTTGCCGTCTCCCAGTGTCTATTCTGGCCCGTATTAGCGGTTCTTGTATTTGCGTCTGCTGCTATCTCCGAGTGTCTGCTTCAGCAACATATTTGCGTCTGCTGCTATCCCCGAGTGTCTGCTTCAGCCACGTATTTGTGTCTGCTGCTATCTCCGAGTGTCTGCTTCAGCCACGTATTTGTGTCTGCTGCTATCTCCGAGTGTCTGCTTCAGCCACGTATTTGTGTCTGTTGCTATCCGTGAATGTCTGTTTTGACCACGAATCTCCATCTATTGCTGCCCGCTAAAACAAAGTGCGGTTACTAGGGACCAGTAAACCAGCTGTACAAAGTAATCGAGATTAAAGATATCAAGGAAAGAACTTCATACGGTAGTCATACATTACCAGTAACGACCCACGTAAATAACTATTAACACTTAACCCTCGTTTGACGTGTAATAAATCGTCGAAATGTGATCAATGATTGGGTAAATATTCCCCAACATCCTCATCAGATCAAGGTGCACTGTTCACACACCATGCTCCGGCTATAACACTGATTGTAGGGGTAATTCAACATACTGTAACAGATTGCCTCATTACCGCCAATCCGCACGCGCCACACGCGTCAAGAAGTCACTTCACGTGGAAGAGTAAACTGCCTCAGATTGAAAATGCTATTACGTTTGATAACGAACTTTGATAAAGTGAGAATGGTACTCTATTATTTAGCTGTATCCAGTGAGGTCTAGATCTGTAGTTTACTCTCCTGTCTACTAAGTTGATGGGAGAATAGTTTTAGGTCAAAGACCACACGGCACCCGAGGGCAGCGGAGTTGATTGGCAATAATCAGGAACCGATCTCTGGACCTTCATGAGTGGAGGCAATTTTCATTAACCAGTTGGTACAACTCGCAGACCACTTCGAGGTATTGCTCCAAAAATAGTCGGTACTAAGAGTGGGTTGGATTACATTATCGTATACACCCATTTTCACGAGTCTCCTGCGCAGTGTCGGATACTCTTCTTCCAGTGATCGACTGCATGGGGTAGTAATCATCAAGATAAGTGAATAATGGGTTGAAGAAAACCCTGTGTCGACTGTTGCAATGAATATACACAAAGGCAAAATACATATACTCGCTCTTTTGTGAATATCTATTATCCTCGGTGTCATTTCCTGAATTCAGCAACAGCTAAAAACACGATATTCATTGAAAGTGATTTGAACCGCAAAACACAATTTACAAATTGAATTATTTATGATGTTACATGTATGTAAAGTCTAAGCAAAATAATATACAGTTTAGACTATCCTCAGAAAGATTCCGTGTAGTTTGAAATGAAAATGGTTGTGAATATTATATGAATGGACCAGAAACATTCCGTGATGACACCAGGTGTTCGCGAACACACACACACACACACACACACACAAACACACACGATTATATCCTGTACTATCGGTAGAACTCGCCTTGCCACAATTTGCCTAAAAAGTATTGATTGCCTGACGCCGTAAAGTAGTACTGTCAAGAGACTGCGGACTGTCATCGGCTCAGAAACCGATACCACTGGGCGTTAAAGGCAAAAAAAGGGATTAAATGTAAACGAAACAATGAAAATCAGTAATGACACTAAGTATATGATAAACTGCAGCTACATATGTGCCAAAACACACATGTTGGTTTGCATATGCGCAAGATAACGTAGAAAGAATTGTTTTAAAAATGATTTCTACTCTTACAAAAATCAAAATGACACCAGAATTCCAGTACTGGTGTAACAATACGTCTTCCATCCGCTGCACACTCTTCTAGACATCACATCCAGCTGCATAAATCAACACAAAATAATATTTTCTTTAAACAGAGCTTTAGTTTGACGCGTAAATGTAATTATCGACACGCGAAAACACACATCAATTGTGAGATTCTTGTCGCTGTTCCGATTACGGCCTTCGGTTTTATTTGTAGATTGCGTGTACATCGATCTGTTATAAGCCCGAGTCTCCCAACCTGATGTATATGTTTGGAATAAATGATTATCTTGCGAGTTAAGTTATTAGACACTGGAGCAATACTGTGTGATCAGTTTAGACTTGGGGACAAAGCAGTGTTACTGTTGACTTAAACAGGTTAAGGTTTTGGAAATATTGATTGAAATAGAAAAGAAACTGTATGTCCTTTTTGTTCCAACTATGTGTTGAACAAACTGGAAAAAGAAAATCAGAAATTGGAATGAACCCATTTTGTGTTTGTTTGCTTTGCTTGTTTGTTGTTTAACACCGCATTCAGCATTCAGCATTCAGCAATATTTCAGCTATATGGCGTCGGTCTGTAAATAATTGAGTCTGGACCAGACAATCTAGTGATCAACATCAAGCGCATCGATCTACACAATTGGGATTCGATGACATGTGTCAACCAAATCCGTGAGCCCGATCCCCCGATCCCTTTAGTCGCCTCTTACGACCAGCATGGGTTGCTGAAGACCAATTCTAACCCGGATCTGAACCCATTTTCTGACAGCCAGCAGTCAACCTACATGACACTGTAGTCGTCACCACTGAATAGGCCTCACATAACATAACCATGATATATATTAGCATCACTACATTCATTGTTTGATCAAGGAATTGTGTTTAAGTGATATATACAAAATGCCAGTGTGTTAACTGAGGAAAATATCTGCCAAAATAAAACGTCATCACCATCAACATTTAACTGGGTTATACAACCTGTCCATTCCCCTGTAGTAATGTTACATGTCTATCTAGAGGTTTAGCGTGCCGTTCTGCGTTAGAAATTAACGTCGGTCCTTCAGCTGGCTGAAACCACCCGGACCCACAGTTTTTTGTTCACTGAAGGTCCTTATGGCCAACAGTTTTTTTCATCCCCAATAACTAAGGGTAGAATTTCCATATTAAAACAGGGCCTACACA
>VKKT01000256.1:0-15639 GCA_008038995.1 Haliotis laevigata
CCACCGCCTCTGTTGCTTTACAGAGTGTCAGAGATTAGTCTGTCATACAGACCCTGAAGCAAATATATCCAAGAAAGCCCAAGCAAGTCTAGAATATGTTGCAAGTCTAGATTTCCACAGCTTCTGAAAATGAAGAAAGTCTCAGGGCACCTTTTCATAATTTTTTTTTTTTTTCACTTTGAGTTTTTTCTTCTGTAAAATATGTTGATTTCAGGGACTAGTTGTTGGTCTAGTCAGAGATAGTCAGTCTGATGTACATATATGCATTGCCATCCATCTCACTGTCCAAGTTGGTGTAGCATATCTATATAATCATGCAAAACAATATGTCAAGCACATCAGAGGCTCATATTGGGCCAATTTGTTTTGAGAGAATACATAAGTTTACAAAGATGAGAAAAGTCTGGTCACATTATATGCAAATAGCCTGTGGTTGTGACGTAATGCTGTCATAACTGTGCAAAGCCCACTGTTGACCAGAACTGGAGCTGGAGACAGTCTAACCTGGAATCCCATGGGTTCGCAATAAATTGTACAATCATAGACGACTTGGCTTTATGATGATTATATACAACAAAATGACAATTGAACATTGTCACAAAATTGTATTTCTTATTCATCTCATGGGCAGTGTGGTGCAATTATGACAAAACTGGGCACTCATCAAACTCTAACAACATAAGTTTGGTTCCCCAAGGGCAAAATGTCAGAAGCCAGCAAAGTCCAATCTCTTCTCCATTCGTATTCAAAACATAGACAGGACATCATATTTTACCTACATTCCTAAAGCAAATAATTCTATGAAATATATATACACCAGACTTATTAATTTCCATAAGTACCATTAGTTCTTCAAGCTGAAAGGATGTATTGATATCAGTCATCAGGCAACTAGCACTGGGATGCTCAAAGCTATTGAAGTGTCTCTGGACAGTTTCACACACACAACCAACAAGCGAGGTTCAAAGTCACTCTGGAATATGTTGCAAAGTGTATGACTTTGTTCTAATCTATTTCACATATACCAGATGGAATTTCTATTTTTATGCAAAAAATAATGTTGAAAAACCTTGAGGAATATCCAGAATTTTGTTCCTTTTGTCACTTTAAGGAAATGAAGAAATGACTGACTACCTCGGTGACTGAACTGCTTTGTCATGAAGTTGATATTTTAAAAAGCAACTAGAAGCTTGGAAGAGGATTTCCATGTGGACCCAATACAGTTGTTCAGGAATTATCATCACAATTCCTTGTCTCTTCTCTTCATCTTTTGAACCTTTGATTCCAAATGAACCCAGAACAGTCAGAATACCATAGAACTGTCTCATGTTTAATAAGACTGAGCTTGTTTAGTGCCTACAGGCTATGGAAATCAGCCAACAGGATAAAAAAGTTTTTATTTGTTGTTTAATGACACACTCAATATTCCATCTATATGATGGCAGTCTGTAAATGATTGTGTCTGAATCAGACGATTGAGTGATTCACATCATCAGCACTGTACTGACACAGCCATACTGGACATGATGTCTTGCATCAACCAAGTCAATGAGCCTGACCACCCAATCATGTAAGTCGACTCCAACTTTTTAGCTGAAATAATGCTGAGTGCAGCATTAAAACAACAAAAGAAAAGAAAAAACAAAAACAAATAAAACAAGCATATTAGTAAGCGTCACGCTAAAATTGATATAATATTTTTCAAAGATAACATTGCTAAAACACACCACAAAGTACATCAAATTGAAAGAAAAGCCACAAGATGCTCCGAAAGGTTCCTTGGACCCATTCATCCATAGCATCCTTTCAGAAGTGACAATACACCACAAATATCCCTCCTATCTCTACCAAGCACTGAAAAATCTCCTGCTCATGAAAGTAATTTTATTAGATGGCATTTCTTAGCATCTACAATTCAAACAAAGCTATCATGTGAATGGTTCCAAGGTATTTATTGAAATAAAATGGAGATATATACTGGATAATCCAAAGGGTAGAAATTGCCTCAATTCCCAAAATTGTTCTCACAAGAACTGGAAGCTCACATATGACGATAAAATAAGGTACTGTTCTTCCAGTGAAGACATAAAATATATTCAGATTTCAAACAAAAGACAATTCATGACAAAATTAAGTTGGTCAAAATCATATTTCATTCCATAAATCCAGCAAAGAATCTCTTCTTGGAGAATAATGTGCGAAAAAATGCATCTTTATATTCCATATGAGTTTCAGATTACATATCAGCTGTATTCGTCAGCTTACATGAAACTTTGTAATTTGATGACTGTGGAAGTTGTCCATTGTATTACATCTTTTCAGCTCATTGACCCAACAGAAACATCGTTATCGAGAAACAATGTGCAAGCTGGAAACTAACTGCTAAAGCCTGAGATCAACTTTCTCAGAAGAAAAATTAAAACATGCATTTGTCATCTTTATGTATTAAATTACAACATTTAAATGTATTAACTTCCTCTTACAAATTATTTCAGAGTTCTCTGTAAATGAAACAACAAATTTTATTCAACACCTCAGGATTATTTTCACAAGGAGCGCTGTTTTCAGCAAGTTGAAATTACCTTCGAACAAGTGATACTTTCTGGAAAGTATTAATTTTACACTATCAAACAACTCGTTTAACACAAAAAACATCAAAATTTGAAAAATAGATGTCAAAGTGTGTATTTTTTACTGATCCACAAAACATCCACTTACAAAGACAATAGAACTTGAGAAAGTCTTCTTATATAGCTATCATTCTTATAGAAAATATTTTTTGAGTAAACGAACATATCACAGACTCACACTGTCAGAAGCTAACAATTGAGCGACTGTTTCAGACGAATCATAAAATAGTTCCATACACTTGGCTTGAAAACAATTCTTTTTCTATGATAATATTAGCCCGAAAGAGCAACACACAGTCAAAACATAACATGCCAAGCCATATAATTGACTTCTCTTTAGCGCTCATGTTCTGAAGAGGATTCAAGGCAACGTTCCTAACGCCACATACTCCCCGGGACTTCTTGTTGGGTGATGTCAATTCCAGATATTGTTCTTAGTGATATACTTCCATTTCTATGTGCTTTGTTTTACAAAGAGTTATGACTGCATGTCAATCAGGAAAATTCCAGCTGACTTCTTCAACTATGGCTGACCTTCCTGGCAAATGTTCTTGGAACATTAACATGGAATACCAGAACATGAACCGAATGCCAAAGAAATGGATGAGCCTCTTCCAGCTCACTGATGCATGAAACAGGCATATCACCCTTCGTGGCTGACACAGTCAATGACACAATGATGTAAGGTTATGAGATTCCGAAACAACTCTATGACAAACATGGAGTATTTTTTTGTAACCAAATACATAATGAAAGAGGCCTCAGCGTACAACCTTGTACAACGCAGAGAGACGTCTCAACGTTGCAGAGTATCCAATCCAACACAGGTAGCATTTCACACATGCTTGCGGCATTCCTGTTTCCAGATAAACTTCTCCTGAACAATGGCAAAGTATTGTTTGTGACAACTGCATGGCTGATAGCCTGGAAGAGTATTTTCATCAATTTACACTCACTGTATGTAACTGCTTGTGACATTCAAAAGTCTTTCATCTCAATAACTGAAACTTTTGATCCCAAGTCAAACCACAACTGGTCAGAAAAGAAGGACTCAGCTGGCCATCAACTTGTCCTGCTTGAAAATACAAGCCAACAAAAATAAATGACACTGAAAATCAAGATAATTATTTCAAACTAACAGTCCACTTTATACAAAAGATCAGTGCCAGATAATAAGCTTGGTATAAAAGTACAAATGTTAAGAAAATTACAAATTAATTACTAAGATCGGTGATAACACCATGTATTTGCAAAAATGGGAAGCACGTCTTGCCCAACCAGTAGCACCATTTTTAAAGAAACCTTGACAACTAACCGTCTGCTTAATAATTGGTTAACTTAAGACGAGTGTTGTAATATGTAGTGCCAATTTTGTAAGTCTAGTATAAAGTGTGTTCCTCTCATTAAACATTAGGATGCAGCAATAAAGAATACTTACTAATAAATAAGAAACCTGGATGGACATATTACGTACAATATGATCTCAATTCCATTCAGGCAGATTGGCTAATATCTGACTAAACCAAACGGCTAAAGATAGATTAAGGTATTTTTTTGAGAGCTAAGTGAAGATCTGCAAAATCAAATACCTAACAGACATCAGTACATCTGTAGAAAATTAGCTGCAGACATGAAGATAGGTGTCTGACGCTTGTCAATAAAGTCAGAGTACAAAGCCATGTTTTATGAGATTTTTAGTCAATGCTATGACAATAATCGACACAAATACAATTATGTTATAAATAAATATGTCAAAAGTTTCAATTCCACCATCCAAGGAAAAAACTTCAAAAAAGTTCTTCTAAAAACGCTGCATAACTGTGGAAACAAGAAAAACAGTAACCCTGAATTTAAAGAGTATTTGATAGCTGTACAGTTCACCCACATTACGAAACTTTACATTACTTAGTTTTTTCACAAATGGAAAGAATTAGTCCCCTATCAGCTCAGCAGACCATCAAATCTGTGACATATCCCCTCGAAATCGAAGTGATCACTTCACTTATTGCGACCATATAAAGACGTCATGCATAAAGTAGAATCAGACATGTTTAATGTACACTGCAGATGTTCAGATTACCTAGACAGAGATACAAGAACATTTAATGCACAAAGATCTCCTCTGGAAGAGTAATAAGTCTTCCGATGATGGCATATGGAACTTGGAAATAACACCAGCTATTTACCAACTGCAAATGCCGCTTTCATTTCCTCTGCTGTAATTACCAAGATGCAAAGGACGAAGCAGTAGGGGCCGTCATCTTGTTCTTCACTGGCAACCATTTGTCAACAGGAAGTACAATTACAGATATTCATTTGGAACTTCTAATAACGGTAATTTTGAAAGATGTCTTCTAACGCATTAGTGCTCCGAACTCACCTGCTTGAGCAGAGACAGATTAATGCACGTACTAACAACAGCAAAATTATGCTGTCAGTTAGACGTACAATGTTAGATTAAGTAATATTTGGATTTCAAATGGCAATATTTCAGTTTTTGACCAATTTAGAAATAAAACCACAATAATTTGTGTGTTTTTCTGATGTTTTACATTTAAAAGAATTCGTACCCCAATAATAAAACTGTTTCAATGGTTTGCAGCAATCAATCAATCCTGCACTCAAACCAAACAATGGACTCCAGATACAAAATGAATTAAAAATATCTGTTCTATACTTAATTTTGATAAAATATATAACTATATCTTTGTAAAACTAAATGCAACCAGGATTAACACCAAAGTGTTTTTAGAGCCTTGAGGTTAGCATGATAATAATTGTAGATTTTCTCTAGTATGGGTCAGTGTTAAGAATGACCAGTAGACTCCCCCAAGTATGGGTCAGTCAAGGACGATCAGTAGACTCTCCAAAGTACAGGTCAGTTAAGGTTGACCAATAGACTTCCCAAGAATGGGTCACTGTCAAAGATGACCAGTAGACTTCCCCAAGAATGGGTGACTGTCAAGGATGACCAGTAGACTCTCCCAAGTGTGGGTCACTGTCAAGGATGACCTGAGTGAGTAGACACCCCTAACTATGGGTCACTGTTAGGGACGACCAGTATTCTTCAATAATGGACATTCCTGTTTGTGTCCTGCACTTACAACAATGAATGCAAACCCTCTTTAAAATTGTTAATTTCCATGCCAACCAAACAAAAGAAGCATCAACAATATTTAACTGTTAGGAATACAATATTAGCATGCATATTCCTTAATTAAACCCTTCCCATGCTCTTGGAATGAAAAAATATGATAATACGCCAATCCTGCTGTTTAATAGGAAGACAAAGCCCAGTCTGTAAATCTCTCAAATGCCCATAGAATACAAATTTTCAATCAAGGATGAAAGATGTGCATGTGTGGAAATGCCCATGTGTAGAAGATGTGTTGTGTCGGTCTGTGTTCATTCATGTCCAGGCAGTTTAAGACATTGTTTGAATTATGGAAATCTTTAGGGAGAAGATTAAATCTCTTGGCACCACAGTTATACCAACTTCAAGCTCTGTGGTGACTTTATGAAGAAAGATGTGTTCCGTGATAGTATAAGGAAGGTAATTGAACATTTAAGTGTGTTATCTATAAGCCTTTCTTCTCAACGCTACCCACAAACAGTCATATAAATCCTATAAAAATCTCTCTCAGACGTAGTATAGAAAGCCCCGACATGTAATATTCTCAGTGATGAGTGAAAGTGGAGCTCAAAGATAAGTAGTAAAGTGTGGTGGTCTGCTTAAGCTTATAGCCTGGGCTGTTTGGCATCAATTGTATATGTTCGATCAGCACATATTCCAGTGGGACATTTTTCAAAGATACTGAGCCATACATCTCGAAGTCTATGAAATTATATCCACATCTGTCAAAGGAAGGACAATCCAATTTGAATTTTACCAGACTTCATTGTATTATGTTTCATACAATTTTAATACATGGGAATACAAGGTAGCTCAGAATTAATTGAAGCAAAATATATATAAATTTTACATCTGACCTAACAAAACTGTCTGGATATGCATTTCCTTGAAGAAATGTCCAGTGTTGTTTTGCAAATGATAAATTAATGCATATTGTTGGCAGACTTTTCAAAAATTCAATTTTCAAGAAAACTAATTTATTTGAAAAATGTCAAAATTATCATATTCCCCATTAACACTTTTTCCAGGGGGAAATCTTTAAAAATGAATCAATACAATCTTTAAATGAAATTGTATCAACATCTGTTCAAAGAAGTCCAGTTAATTCAATGTTTTCAAACCAGACTTAGTTAAATTATTTTGTGAAGTTTTGATGCATGGCATTTGAGGAATGAGTGAATACTGTTTGATGATGTAGATCATTACATCATGAGCTACCATCTTGGGTATGTTTGTTTGTTGTTTAATGCCACACTGTGCAACATTCCATGTACGTGAGTCTGGTCTGTTACTAAACGAGTCTGAATCAAACAATCCAGGGATTGATATCATCAGCATATATCAACGCTGGCACATTACAAGCATTAACCAATGAAGCAAATATGAGGAACTTGTTAATTGCCTCTTTCAACGAACATGGCTTGCTGAACACCAATTCTAAGCTGGATCTTCACTGGGTAAAGTATGAGTGATGAGGATTAAACATGTGACTAGTTTCTGCAATGTAGATGGGGGATACTATAAGAAGCAGTGACAATATCAATACATCGCCACTGTGTGTTAGTAATGACTGGTGATGACTGGAACCATCACTTACAGAAGTTCACTCATCTGCAAGTGTCGTGCAATCAATCAATCAATCTTTATTCAGGCACTTAAGAGGTCAAAGCCCTATACACATATAGAGATGTTACACACAATTTTAACCGATTCACAAATTTGGTTCTGTGTAACAATGCGTGGTATATAAACATGGCCACGTTCTGTGTTGTTAATTTATCTGAACTGTTCGACATGTGTTGGAAACTCACAATATTTGGATCACTCAAGCAGTTTACATGATAATATTTTCAACTGTAGTCCTAAGGAAAATGATTGCATGTACATTCATTGCTGATGGTGGCTGACTAGTTTCACCAAGTTGTTACCAAAGACTATATTGGAGTTTTACCTAGGATTGAAATTACTTGAAGCCATTAATTTGTTAGAATCAGTTACTGTCAGAAGCTTATTTCCTAATACCCAACAAAAGGAAATAGGATAAACAAAACAAATCTGTACATAACATTTGTGTTCATTATGACAAACATTTTGTCATTTTAACAATTTCACAAAGTGGCAGATTTGGACATACTGTTTACAGTTTTTGTAAACGAACATCAATTTTTCAAAACACTAAGCCAACATTTACACCTCGTCATCACAAGGCAGGGTACTGCTGTGTGGCGATAGGAACAAAGATATACCTCTGTATGTAAACTGTGTGAATGAAGGGACCTATATGTAGAGCCGGACATGATTACTCTTTTCCCCAAACACCTTTTGTCATTACCGATTCTAAGCGTTCCATTCATATAATTTTCACCACTATTTTTGCCTTTCATGCCCTAGGGAATCGCTTTTGATGGTAAATAATTGAGACCGATTATTCTCTTGCCTAGACGTCAGATATTAACAGAAACTTCACCAAGATGTAAATAGTTAAGCCTCAAACATCAAACGTCCCATCTGACAATGTAGAACGGAACAATAAGTCAATCAGCCATCTAGATGTGAAAAAGATGCGAGTAGGTGCCCAGGCTGAATCGTTTCATGTCACATTACCGTCTACCTCTCGCACAATATTCGTTTATAAGGTACTAGAAATTCTTCAGATTCGCAACACAAGAAAAATGGCGGCATGACGTCAAATGAAGGTAATCAAGTTATCATAATGACATTTTTGTAGTTTCTCAGGAACAACATCTTGAAATAATTCGTGGGGAAAACGCAATCAACACTTCTGTCCACGTTGGTGCCTGCTATCATTAGGAATAATGCATGTCTAACGGGCTGCCAGTAGATCATTGTAAGGTAAAAGGCTTATGATTGGGAACAGACATTCATAAACGCCATCAGTGAGAAATCTTTACATGAAGTGTTTCCCTCCTTTTTTGAACCTCTACTCCCTACACTGACAGCAAGGCAAACTTGTCTGTCTTCATTACAGTACTTTCCTACAATTAACTACAACCTCCTCCAGAGAAAACTGGAGCTGTCCTCATCTGCTGAGGTGACATCTACAGTAGACTTGAGACAACAGCAACCACCTGTACAGTTGACTAGAACCGACCTCATCTACAGTCCTCATACTGACCTCATCTACTGTAGACATGTACCGACCTCATCTACAGTCCTCATACTGACCTCATCTACTGTAGACATGTACCAACCTCATCTACAGTCCTCATACTGACCTCATCTACTGTAGACATGTACCGACCTCATCTACAGTCCTCATACTGACCTCATCCACTGTAGACATGTACCGACCTCATCTACAGTCCTCATACTGACCTCATCTACTGTAGACATGTACCGACCTCACGTCCAGAAGACTAACATCATACCACTAATTTTAAAAGTAACAAGATGGATCCAAAGATTCACACAAGATGAGAACAGAATTCCTCAAACTCCCCAAGATCTTTGTTCTCCCCCTCCCCCCATCATAATCTGTTACCACAACTTGACTACTCCAACCTGACTACTCCAACCTGTCTTAAAAGTACCAGCACAAGCACTTCAAGCCATCAAAGATTAACAGTTCAGCAAGAGGATATTCAATGTTCAACAAAACACATCAAAGTGCTGTGATTGGGACCAGATCATCACAAAAACTATAAAAGAAAGCTGTCAACAGTTTGTGTTTCTGAACACCTTATCAGGATCTGTCTGGTGCAGGAATGTAAACATCAGAGGAGTCCTATCTTCATGTGCTGTCTTCTCCTAAACAACCCACTCGGACCAACACACATCTCAGAGGAGACACCACAACCATAAATAAACTATCACTATCTCCAACAGATAAACAATCCAACATTTACTATCCTTGTATTGAGAATTATGACAAAACCATAAAATCGGCAATTTGAAAAAGTTGCTGACGAAGCACTGAACACATAATATATTCGACTCAGTTCTTATCCATGATCAATCTGTTATCTTCATCAGCATTATAAAAAATCCCACTTAACACGACTCATGAAATGTCTTGTTGAAAACGTGAGTGAGTATGGTTTCACATGGCTTTAAGCAATATTCCACCAATATCACAGCAGGGGACACCATAAATGGGCCTCACAGGCTGGAAATCAAACCCAGGTCTTTGACAGGATGAACAAATGCTTTACCCACTCAACTACCCCACCACCCCTTGAAAGAAATTGAGCATTGGGTGGTTATAACGTTTCACTGTCAAACTCTGATTCATCATTCTCATATTGTATGATTCTGTCACAAGCTTTAATGACCACTATCCTGTTCCACAAAGTGTTCGTAACGTTACGACTTGTCATAACTCTCTTGTGTATCAGGAGCGATGGGGTAGCCAAATGGTTAAAGCGTTGGCTCGTCACGCCGAAGACCCGGGTTCGAATCCCCACATGGGTACTATGTGTGAAGCCTATTTCGGTGTCCCCCGCCGTGATGTTGCTGGAATATTGCTAAAAGCTGCATAAAACCAAACTCAGTCAGTCAGTCAGTCTTGTGTATCAGAATGTTGTAGCACTACAAACGCTTCATGAGCCAGATTTGAATGTTTACCAACTGACAAACTATCAATAACAAACAATCACGTAAAATGGTGCTCTTGATGTTGATCACTGGATTGTGGATCTACAGACCACCACCATATAGCTGGAATATTGCTGACTGTGGCCAGCAACAAACATGCACAAAATAACATTCATTCAGCCATTTCAACACCATTCTAGTCATGATGAAAAGAATATTTCAAACTTAACCATGACAATCCCATGATAACATTCATGTCATGCCAAGACAGCTATCCCAGGAGATATGAATGATATTGGTGAACTATCTTTTATTGATGACAATTCTCCGACTTCTGATTCTAATCAGTATATTCCACAAAATCAGCATACATGAATATATTTCCTCCACACATTTGTCACATTAAACACGGTTTGTCACCAAACAGAGAATTTGAAAATCAAATTCGGCATAAATTCAATTTTATAACCAGCAATATCAAGACACTATAAAATTCAAATGTCTTTTCAGCTGCATCTCTCTTTTAACTTTCAATTATAACACGCATGTGGAAAAGCAATAATTATTAATATTGTACAAATATCAGAAGATTTAGGAGATTATTCAAAGATTAACCTCGGGACATTCAATAACAAACCGACAACAATGGAAACACTGGTTTAATGAGTGACTCACGTGATTGGGTCAAAGGTCATCGCCACATTCAAAGTCCTAGTTTCCACAGTACGAACTCCTGCAATTAGAGGAAAACTAATTAACATTAATTGCTTCAGCAAAAACCCTCAGGTAGTCAACAGAGGGGTCAGGAATTTCCTTCTGGTCAGAGTACGGTCGAAACAACAAAATCTATTTGGGGATAAAATTGGTCTCTCTTGAAATAAGACAAGTAAGCTTTACAATAAAACATTTCCATATTTATAAGAAATATCCACTAAAATTAGCGTCCATTGTACGATTCCGACTATAAGCGTCAGGATATTCACAAAAAAAGTACTTTAGCTAAGCTAAAGAGACATTACACACAAAAATTACCAAAAAATAACACAAATATAAGTACCACAACATCCAACAGTGTATATTAGGAATAAAATTATTCCAAATACACTTAAATAAAATTATACTTTATACAAAAGAAATCCCCAAAGGGTAGAAAGGAAATAAAAATATATCATTTTCGGACATTTATACTATAAAATTTAAAAATCATTTTTAAAAAAAAATGAACCTAATTATGCTGAATACCTATACGTATAGTTTTAAGTTTTGTTTAAGGAGGAAGCTATGATTTGCATCATTGTGGTGATGAAAGATATTGATTTTGATTTCCCACTTGGGGAAAACCCTCATTATTTGGACACTCCCCTCAATGACACCTCTGTTAGTTATTAAGACACTTTGTCATGTTAAAAACAAAGAAAGGTATGACTTGTCTTTCAAGATACTATTATGCATTCCACTAATTCCATTAAAACAAAAATAAATCCATTTCTTCAAGGCTGCTGAATACTAAATTGAAAATATGCCTGCATTACAAATTTGCACTGAAATTTTTTTTAAGTTGAGCATAAATTATATTAATCGTTTGATTGAAATTGGCTTAAAATCATCACCGTCTAAGCTGGGGTAATTAAGTGTATTATAACCTCAAGCACATGTTCCTAAAATTAAGAAAGAGTGATAGTGTGACAACTGACAATATAATTTGAGAAAATAATGTATGCACAGGCAGAAAATTAAACAAGAATATTCGGTTACCTCTCAACAATATGACATCTGTTTCTGTGTAATAATATTTGTAAATAATAGATTCCTTAGGCTGCAGAAGGATCGGTTACTCAAGTTATTAGCTATTACACTTTGGTTTATTCATCAATACTTTCTAGGGTACTTAGGTTCTTAATTAAATATCTATTCATATTTCATTTGACTACTTGAAGAGGATTACTGATTCTGGCAAATGAGATCATTCCTCTTGGCTGAAATGTCACTGGGAAGCCAGATTTGAACCATAATCTTTTACGTAGGTGCCTTATCTCATAGATTGATTGTTTGAACAATCTTTCTGAAAAAGCACATCCTCACAAAAAGAACTATAAATTAATTAGGATAAATATTCTACTTAATACTTTTTTACCAATGCATTTTAAAAATATTTTCTTACAAATATTTGCATAAAATATAATAATGTTTGATAAATAACTTTATATTGAGCCAATGATCAACTATATGGGTGTGTTTTTCTTTCATACATTTTTACAATATCTTTCCAAACTGTAATTTAAAAATGTGAACCCCATTAATTTTGATCGTAAAATCCAAAGTCAAGATGAACATATTTCCAGATTAGTGAATATTTAGCACTGTAGTGTAAATGCCTTTGTATATATGCACATTCAAACAGTAAATGTCCACAATGCAAGGTGTCTGGATTATTGAGGTCACGATTACCAAGGCCTCACTGCAGCTATGTAAACACACAGATAGAACAGCATGTATTTCCAAGTGTGTTAGTTTCATATGTAATCATCGGCATGAGTTGATGTCGTACTTTTTCATCTGGCACAAGTTTGTACGTGTACAACACATTCACGTTAATTTCATAGCATTTGCCCAACCCACATGTGCTAAATTATACTTATCTCTGGTTTCATATCAGACAAACATCATCAAAAGGGTTTTTTGTTTGAAAATATATTTCTATATGCAGGCACAGACATTTTATTATAAGCACTATCTCTGTAGAGGAATCTTTAACCTGAAATACTTCAATACTACAAAAGAATGATCTGATTTCACAGTATTTGCCTGTTATCAATCTTTAAAGATATAGGCCTGTCACTAACAACGTAGATGAATGGGGCTTCAGTCTTTGAGGTTCATCCAAGACTTATCTACAAGAACCAGGTGGAGTATTTTTCTCTTGAGACTTTACATTTGGTGAGTGCAGAACGATACATTACTTGGAAAAACCATACTGGAACAGTCCATATGCATGTCATCAGTGTCAGGACATTACAATGAAACATAATGATATCATTTACATATTTCTTGCCTACATTACTTGTATGTAGTGACTTCTTTGTAACATGATTATATAATCAACTGGCTGGTTAATTACCGGCTATCTCCAATCAAAGAATGAGTGAGTGAGTGCAAGCGAGCGAATGTTGATTTTACTCTCTTAGAAATATTCCAGTAAAATCACAGTGATAGGCACCAGAAACAGACTTCACAATTTTACCAACATTTGGAATCAAACCCAAACCAGACAAGCTGACAATTAGACCACTTACCTACTCTACTACCTTATGAAGTAGAGTGACCGACCGACATTTGTAACAGACTGTCGTCACATAAATTTACGAGAACAAAAGGTTGCCATGTAAGCTTGGTATAAATTTGTAATTTGAGGTAACAGATATACAGGAAGCACCTAACAGTGACACATGGTTGGCATACTGAATCCACTCACTGCGGTTCCAGGGACATAAATAGCGATGACAGTGACAGATGCCATTACATCCTCGTCAAGAAACCCATACTTGGCTTCAATAACTTATAACTGCGTGGACTTCAAACTATGAAGCTATTTCAGCTATCATGTGTCAGTGTGACATGGGAAGAAAGCTTGAAGTGATGAAGGACTTCAAACCTTTGCCACTTAGAGAAACCGGGGAAACATACTACTCAACTTTTAAAATGTACAATCAGATATGTCATTCCACTTAAATACACATCTGACATTTCCTATGAATCAGGGATGAGTGTGAGTGAGTGAGTATTGTTTTATGCCACTTTAAGCAATATTCAAGCAACATCACAGCAGGGGACACCAGAAATGGGCTTCACACATTGCACCTTTGTGGGGAATCAAAACCGGGTCTTCAGAGTGATGGGGCGAACACCCTAACCACTAGGCTACCCCACCGCCCCAACATAGATCTTAAGCATGAGCAAAAGCTTTAACCACTCGCTACCTAAAGTCAATTTCCACCTTCATATGCAATACTATCTCCACTAACAATCAAAATAACCTCAAACAAGTAGCATGAAATAAAAATAATAATTCCCTGTCTATGAATCCATTGCTCCACCTAATTGACAAAATATCGAATTCAAAGCATCTGTATCACCTGTTCTTGTTTGTTTATTTGTTGTTTAAGCAGTGTAAAACAATACTCGCTCACTCTAATCTCAGTATGTTATGTACCCTTGTAATGTTTTGGTACTGAAATTGCCTTTGATTATAAATTTACTCCAACACTGGGGCTGGCTACAATACAACACAGGAGGACCTTGAGGGAAATTGCCATAACAGACCACAAGACTGTCACTAATTGTTCACATAGGCAAGTAAAGCCTCTTTGGGCATTTGATGTTTCAACATGAAAAGAACCGGACAATTCTTGACACTTGGGAAATTAAATTTGAAACGAAATTGGCAAACCATTGCACTTTGAAAATTAAAATGGTAATAAATTAACTACCCGTTGACAAGTGTCAAGAACTTAGATCTCCAATCTTTCTCCTTTCAGCAAATTCTTTGAATTATTCAAAATTTCCACTGAACAAAGAAATTTATATAGCTAATGCTGTTGTCGATTAATTGTCTCTCTCACATCTCACCATCTCTGCAAATATATTAACCCGGACCTTAAAAGGACATAAATGAGTTTGTAACAGAAACAACAAAAATTACAAAATCATGATGGAAGAGAACCAAAAACACATTTCTTCAAACGCCAAACATATTTAGATTATGATAATTCAAAAATTAATTATTACAGTTTCAGAGTTAGGAATTTCAAAAATGACGATAACAAAACATGACTAATTAGATTTGACTGTAATAATGATTATCCTAACTGACTGATGAGTCAATGAGCCAAGGTTGAGATTGCATCTGGCTACAGCAAGTCTGTCCAACCTGGGTATCCAATGTCCTCTAAAGCCAGAACAAGGAATTATTTCACACGAATGCTCATTACTAGAAATTAAAAGGATTAAAATATCACAACCAATTTAACCTAGAATGATATGCTTCATAAATCATATACCTCGCAACCTGATTCATTTGACCTTGCATTCACGAACATGGAAAATTACAATACGGTGTTCCGTGCATGTAATGGAGGAGGGAGCCTGGCTGGGATTAATCTGGTAATGGGATGAAAGTGGTGATGATGGTGATATACGAGTGCACAGATTACGAGAGTCAGTGTTAAACAATCTGCCTTCCCTGGAGTCTCCAGTGCAAACAGAGATGCTGCAGAACATACACATACTGAAGGATCATCATCATCATCATCATCATCATCATCA
>VKKT01000256.1:126018-140194 GCA_008038995.1 Haliotis laevigata
GAACAGATCACAACATCGATGTAATCCATCAAAATAAACCATGTCTTGTTTGCAAAACTAATCCAAATCTGTGCAAATTATATAAAAGCAAATCGTTTCCCACAAGTCTGAAGAAACATACACTTTCAGTTGTGTTGCTTCTATGAAACAGATGAAGTATTAACTTAATTCAGTTAAAATGAGCTCCAAAGTACCAAATAAATCTATTTTATTTTCTTATTTCCACTGGGTTTATAAACATATCAATTGTATATTAAACTGACAATTTGGATTCGACCTTACCATTGCACAAACACTGTCTGATGAAGAAAGTCTACATTCACATAAGTGACAAAGAAATGAGAAAGTCAGAAATGTATTATCGTACCCTAAAGGAAACATCATGGAAACAGGGCTTAGAAAGCTGGAGGGGTAAGGAGAGCAAGTTACAACACTCAAAACTTTCTGCATCAAGACTAATTCTATGTTCTGCGGATCCATTTACTTTTTCCAACAATACATGAGACTAATTTTGTTTTTTTCCAGTTCTTTCCTCAGATGACCATTTTCAGCAAAACAATTCCCCACACACCCTATCATAATATAAAACGGTTGATCCCTAAGGTCTCTCTAAATGATAGTGAGAGCAAGAGTCATTTCAAAAATTGGATGAGTCAAGTCTACAGACCGTGGTCTCATTGATAATACTTTTGAAACCCATCCATATCCTGACACTGACCAGAACAGTAAAAGAAATAGATTGTGTTCGTCCTCATGTAATTACACAAGATGGAAGGACAGCAATCGTAATATTCCAGATTCAGAATTTAGGCCTCTTGCTTTGTTCAGAACCAAAAACTCCCCACCATGAGCTGTCCTACAAACACATGGTTCGTCATATACTTCCCCTAGATCTGTACTTAGCAGTGATTACACGTTGGCCACGGTTGTAGCTTACGGACAAACACTATGATTACACCCTGGGTTACATCTCTGGCACATGGAAGACTCATTTTTCATTCTGCATGCAAATAAAATCTCCTTGAATGCCCCCTTTAAAGACTAACAGATGGTTTGCATGGACAGGCTGCAGACTTCAAAAACATTCATTTCAAAGTCAGTCTCATCGAGGACACCTCAATCACTGAAGGTTAAATGTTTCGAAGTTTCATACTTCATTGGTTCAGAATGGAAGGGGTTACGCAAGTGTGCAATGCCACAAGTCACAACAGATTGCAAGGGAATCCAAGGTTCAAAAATATTTTACATCAGGCATGTAGCGCATACACCTTACTCAGTCTTTTTTATGTTAGTGATTGAGTGATATATCATTGTGTGAATGATTTGGTTTTTACATTAATCCAATATAATATTATCTCCCTGGAAGAAGATTCTTAAAACACATTAAGCCCATAACGTTAAAGTCATACAACCCTATCTTAATTTATTCCTAAAATACTCCTCTTGCAGAGCTGCTTCCCTTTAGCATGACAGGATCCAAAGATGGTGGTTTTGAATCCCTGGTTCATTTTAACTATGCTCCGTTGTTTGTCAGCAACTGAGGCCTGGGTTGATGGATAACGGAAATGAAAACCATTTAAATGACACTATTCTTCTTGCAGTGGAAAATCTGACTGAATATGATGAACATTTATTCAAGTGACATTACTATAGGCAGTGTATGAAATAAGGCCGTCCAACCGCCCGAGACAGGGTAGATTTCTGACGGATGGTCTAAATTTACAGCTAGCCAGCCCAAGGGTCTGATAACATTTTTAAATGTTCCATACATCTGAATAAATTCACCATATCTGAGTGTCTGGTCTGGTAACAGTTTGTAGTTACCAGCCCTGATGTCTGGCTGGGTTGTGGGCTTATTTCATATACTGCTATAAGGGTTGTATGTAAAATTGTGTTCAAAAAGAGGATATTGTTTCAGCAAAATGCACTTAGAATAAAGTTCTGTAAAGCATACTACAGTTTACAAGTGTGTGAAACTCTTACACTGCAAAACCTGTACATTAATTCCAGCAAGACAGGCCTTAAACAACAAACACTTGACTGCACAAACATACAGTTAACATGGAAGTAAACCGCTTTGATTGTTAATCATGGACTTTATGTGATCTGTGCTCATGGAACCCGATCATTTGTCAGTGCTCCAGTATTAATAGAGAACTTGTGAAAGCATTTAATCAGAGTAGAATTGGCCTTTGTTCTCGTAGCAGTACATTTTTATCCAGATAAAGTATTTTCATTTGTCGTGACTCCGATCTCTGGGATAGTTAGAGAACTTGTGCCATACATTATCAGGATATAATCACCCTTTGTTCTCATATTAGTATATTTTTATCCAGTTAAAGTATCTGTGCTCCTTGATATTTAGATTCTGTCCATGCTCTTGTGTAGATAGAGACTAGTGACAGAAATATATAAAGATATAATTACCCTTTGTTCTTGCAACAAGGGGCGGTGGAATAGCCAAGTGGTTAAAGCGTTTGCTCGTCACTCTGAAGACCAGGGTTCGATTCCCCAGATCTCTGGTGTCCCCCACCATGATATTGTTGGAATATTGCTAAAAGTGGCATAAAACTACACTCACTCTTCTTGCAACAAGTTCATACCCAAAACAAAAAGGACGAGCACTGATCTGCTGTTATACAATAGACATAGTCAAGCCAAAAGGCCACAAAATGTATTCATTTGACTGCTCATTTCATACTGATTTTAATTCAAACTCCAAGTTCACACTGACCTTTTCTTGCAAATCAAAAGGTCACACATGAATCATATGTCATCTTTTCACTACCGATTCATCAACATAAGAATAGTATTTGTTCCTCGAAACTAATTATGACTACAAATCCCTCCAAATCAGGCCAATGTGATGATAGATGAATATAAATTTCAACATTAATTTCATTAATGTCCGACATTTATTCACAACCCTACAGACAAATCAATACCCCGATCACCTAATGAACAAAATCTAAATGTAACCCCTATAAAAAGAGCCCATTTTCCTTTCTTTACTCTCTCAAAGGTGTACTTTGTCATACAGGCATCTATCTTATATCATGAAGGTGCCAATTTTGGGGGGTTTTATTTCCTGAAATCAATATTTTTTTAAAGTCTATTTCAAACACATTAATCATTTCCTCTCGACCCGTAGTGTGTGTGTGTGTGTGTGTGTGCAATGTGTCTGAACGTTGAGTGTTTGGAGACAACCGAAACAGTCTCAGTTGTCAATATATTCAAATTTTATACATTACATATTGATGTTTAAGAGCAAGTCAAGCATTCTCCAATTACACCATGTCATACACATTTTTTTTCACCTGATTTATTCCGCTTGTTTTCAATCTCTAAAACTAATGAAGCCAAGATTATTGTTTGACAAAAAGTTAACATCTTTTCAGAAATGAATTTACTTACAATTGGGGGGGTTAAATCTAAAACTGATAAATAATTTCTTCATTCTTTTCTGCTTATTCTGAGTAGAGTAAATAATGAACAGTATTTCAGTTATATCTTGTAGTAACAGTAACGTGTGGGAGAAAATCCACACACGTTACTGCTCTGGTGACGTCCAAGGGACCTTGGGTACAAAAGTGAAGCCCGTTTCTGCTGTTCCCCCGCCAGGATATTAATGGGAAAGTGGCACTGTTTGAGTTTAAGTTTTGGAAGAAAACCAATGATTTTTGCCAACAACTCCAGTTTATCTGCCATTGCAGGTGGGTACAGCAATACACACTTTACAAACACAATTGTTCTTTTTACAGAAGTGATTGAGTATTGTTTTACACCATTTTAAAGCAATATTCCAGGAATATCACGGCTGGGGACACCACAAACTTCACACATTGTACCAATGTGAGGAAGAGACCCCAGCTCTTCAGCATGACCAGCAGATGCTTTAACCACAAGACCTTCCTTTCTTACTTTAATTTGTATACAATCCACAAAATTAGAAATTCCTGAGCTTGTCACAGTATTTAACACTCACAGAGCAAAATATCACCTCCATACTTTGAAACACTGTGAAAATACAAGCTTAACTTGAGAACACTTTGAAATTCTTCGACTCCTTAAGTCTGTACAAGTGTGATGTGCTGCGAGGCCCCTTGTGTAGCTGTTCAAGTACCTCCATCCCACAGACCACACAAATAAACAACACAGGAAAACCTGTAACTGATATTTACAGAAATAAGTACTGCACAGAGTAAATACCACCATCACCGAAAACAACATCTCATTTCCCTCAGAGACTGGTTTTACATCAGATGCTGGTGGATGCGACTTCAGAGACGGGCAAGTAAAACTATCTGAAAGATATACATAAATCAAGTATCCCTTCGAGAATCAAGGTGTCTGAAGGAAAAAAATAATTCGAAAGTGAGCCATAAAATAAGTTAGAACTTCCTGGCAATTGTATTATTGCTATACTGTGTGAAATTGTTTTTATTGTGTTAATCTCATTGTCCTCACGCAGGTAGTATTTTGTCTAGGTCCGCATATCACTGTCACAGAGCTTATTTTCATTCTTCACACTCATGCCAGGAACAGTATTTCAAGAGTTCTTTTCTCTGAGGATACGTTCCAAAATGTTAGCCTGGCACATGAGGCAATGTGTTCTTAGTGCCATGAATCACTGCACAGTTTTGTCACTTAGATGTGACAGGATCTGCTGATCAATGGCTTTGAATTCAAGATTTGCCAAACTTATTATACTTATAACTGACTGACTGAGTTTAGTTTTACGCCGCTTTTAGCAATATTCCAGGAACATCACGGCGGGGGACACCAGAAATAGGCTTCACACAATGTACCCATGTGGGGATTCGAAACCGGGTCTTCGGCGTGACGAGCCAACGCTTTAACCACTAGGATACCCCACCGTCCCTATTATACCTATAAACCATATTGGTTTCACTAAAGTGCCAAATGTTTACCATCTGTACTAATTCAGGCTTTTCTTCCACAACAACATGATATCACTGAACTTCAGTTAATATCTTTGCAACACACAGCACAATTTTCTGGGGAGAGGCTGTTTGACAATCCCCCAAACCCTTATATATGTAAAAGTATACAGATATATGTCATCAAAGGAAATAAATATTGTTTAAACATTAGTTTGAAATTATCTTGAGGTAATTTTGCACTTGTATTATTTAACCAAAGATTGTAAGTGTTCTCTTGACTATACAACAGTGTTGGGAATTGGTTAAAATCTTATAATTGATGATGGATTCATTACAACCGATCAATCATCGAAAAAAATTGGTTAGCATCATTAATGAAATCTGTTAATGCACATAAAAATAAGGAAAAAACATGWAGCTCTTTTGGGGTTTTTTGGCAAAATTTCACATCTTTAGAGGATGACTAGTATGTTAGGAACATAAATTTCTTGGAGTCTTATGATAAATTCAATCATGAGTTGAAACGAGCTTGTAGTGCTTATGAAATGTAACAGACAAAACCAACCATGTGAAAAATATTGTTAATGAAAACAAGTGTTCCAGAATTGTTTATGTTTGATTATGAGAAAACATGATCGATTGCTTGGTTGTTTAGTCACTGCGACCAATCTTCAATTATTTCAATTAATCGGACCACCACTACCATACAACACCTAGTGACTAGAATCTGTATATATTCTGTGAACCTTGTCATATGTATAAATATCTGGGTAACAGTTCACAAAGCATTCAAGACGTCAGGACATCGGTTAATGGATATTTACTCATGACGATATGACAGTCATCAGTTGATGCAAAACTATAGAACTATGAAAGTCATAAATCTATGTTAAATTATAGAGGTGAGGTGAGGTGAAATTGGTTTTATTGTCGTGCTTGAGAATATTTCGCTCATATGACGACGTGCATGCATGTGTATGTGTATGTGCGGCTGCTTGTACTAGGCCAGACTGAAGCTGGTTTGATAGTGCTAGCCCACTGAGATACCATGCCGCAGTGAAGAATGAATACCCCACGCAGACACATTATACTGACTTCGAGCCGACCAGTCCTTGTTGTACCCATTAATGCCGAGTTTCAGGCAAGGACCAACAAGTACCATATTTTAACGTCTTTTGGTATGACGCGGTCGGGGATCGAACCCGCGACCTTCCGCTCTCCGAGTGGACACTATAACCACTACACCACTAGTGAATGTCAAACTGTATGACAATCATAATTGTTAAACTACAGAGCTAATGAGACTAAGTCTATCCTAAACTATAGAGCTTTTGAAAGTTTTCAGTGATTGATAGAGTGAGTGGGTGAGTGAGTATGGTTTTACGCCACTTTTAGCAATATTCCAGCACAGCAGGGGACACCAGAAATGGGCGAAAGTTTTAAGTGAATGTGAAAAATATGAAACTGCACTATCACACTAGGGCACACCAGAAATGAGCATCACACAAAGTAATATTGCATCAACGTTAGTGCAGCAGAGATCACATATTGCACCCATGCAAGGAATCAACCTAGGACTAGGCATAAAAAAATAAAGAACGAATATGATTGTGCATCCCTCAGGGATCAATATATATATTTCGGCCCATTCTGTACATTTCTGCTAACTGGACTTACATTTCTCGGTCAGGTAAACCCGACATTGTTAACCTGATCTATCCAGAGCACAGCAAAGCTTATCAAGAGCCACTTGCCTCCCACTTGTGAAGTCAATCAACACATTCTCATCCTCCCAAGTTCCTTGATAAGGGTAATAATAATGATTTCTCCTTTTCCCATCAGATCCCAATTTCCAGATTTGATTTCAAAATTTGGGACACCTCACACCCTCTTATCACCTCTGACCTTGAGATGACCCATGACATTGAAATCCCATGGTCAGAAATAGAATGCTTTTTCACATTTGAGACATGCAAACATATAAAGATGCCTCATGCCATTAACAAGACCCTAACCAGAGATCCAGACGATTTCACTCAAGATATAATTCAAATAAAATTTTATTAACTGATTAAGCAATGCACCAAAGGGACATAACTCTGTCAAATACCTGCAGTGTCTTTGCAGTCAAGATAACTGTACTTGTTTTGGCTCAGTGCTGCCAAGCTTATCTTAAGGCAGTAATATTCCACAGTGAACAGCCCTTCACAGTCTGACACCTCTTATATAAACCACTAACTTCATCATATGATGGACCTGCAGATAGATTTCCCAACAAAGATGGCATGGGATTACTTCTAATTCAAACTATATTTCCATCTCAGATATAAACCTTTTTTCTTGCAGTTTCACATGGTATGACTCACAGACTTCAAAAGAACCATTTCCGCAAAATTTAAGAAATTTTTAATTAATTTTAATAAAAATAGCAATAATTTTATCAAAAAAAATTATTTTTCAAAGTTAGTTGTAAGTCATGAGCTTTTCAAAAGTTAAAATTCTGCAAATTCAGAAATAATTTGTATGAAAAAGGCAATAATTTTAGGAGAAAAAGCATTTTATTTCAAAGTCAGTTTTATGTCAAGGGTTTTAATCAAGACAGCAGGATATGTTTATATTACATTTATCTAGCAAAGGAACAGATTTCTTTCAAAGATATTTCTTGACATATGACAAGGAACGGTTGATGGTTGATAAACGCAGCATCTGTCCTGCCTGACCATCTCACCTCATATCATATTTACACCTATGTTGATACAAGCTGGACCCATCTGTCACCATCAAATCTACAAGATACCATCTGACAACAACTAGTCACAACTGACAAACCAGAACATTTTCACAGTCCTGCACTAAATGATATCACTGGCTTGAGAGATAGTAAATTGGAGCTTGCATATCTTCTTTCACATGTTGTTACAAACAGAACAGTGTATTATTTCTCACACCTCATATTTCAGCCTTGATCTTATGTTTTAAAAAAACCTGTTTAAAGGAAAGATATTTGTTCACAAAATGTTCACTGCACAATTGTTTCACAAGATATTTTCCTCATACTTAAATAATGCTGAAGGGGTCGTTGTCAGCCCGAGTACTACAGATGTGTACCCCAGGTACGTTTCTGTATACAGATATGTACCCTGGCCATAATTCGAATACAGAAACGTACCCTTGGACGATTCCATTCTGCAGCATGTTGTTTTCTTGATTGGAACCGTCATACAGTTGAATTAGATGCATTTGTTTGCATTCTATAAGAAACAACCATACACAGTAACGAATATTTCGCGGAGCACAATACCATTTGCAATCAGTTGAACAGGAACAACTACATACAGTTTCGGTTTTGGGTTGCGAAATATGGACTCGTCGTCCGTGTAAGGTGCCAGGTACGTTTCTGTATTTTGACATTGCTTAGGGTACATTACTGTATACAGAAACATACCTGGGGTACGGATCTGTAGTACCCGTGCCGTCAACGACCCCTTCAGCTTAAATAATACATGTGAAGGCATGCAGCACTAATTCCATTTACAGATCTGTGAAAAATCATCTTGAAATTGTCAGTATTTACTTTTGAGTATTGAATTTAATGTTGAAAACTGGTTCCACAAGAACAGGAAAAGCGATTTGTTAAAAATCAGTCAAGTGTCAGCTCAAACCCAATCCCCTGATCTAGCTGACAGAAAGTGAAATAAGTCGACAGAAATTGATTTTGTAAAAGTGGAACTCCATTTAATTTTTATATGTTTGGCACATTGAGGAAGTAAGTTGACAAAGCATGTTCATTGTTTGACAAGTGCCTTGAAGTGGGGTCCCAGTTTGGAGAATACATGTCAAAACAATTACAGTTAATTTCTCTTCGGTGTAAACTGTTATACATATGCAGGTCTAACTGCTTATGTGGAGCTTGGTTGGCTTCTGCTGTCTGGCTGACTCTGTACCAGAATTTGTAGTTTTGAGGCTTATATATGTTCAGAGTTGATGCCAGAACATTCAGAAAATTGTTTTTCATTTCATAACATTTTAAAGTTTTATGAAGTGTTCTTAAAAGGGAATGAATGAGATTAATCCGAATCAGCAGTTTTACATCTCTGTGACAGACAGACCAATGAGAAACCAAACAAACGGTTACACTTCCTGAGTGGAAGGGAATTAAATCAAGTCATTATAAAACTATTCCTACTGAACATTATTTGACCATCCCATCACCAGTTTCATGAATGCTGGGTTCAGATCTGTTTGATCTGTTTCTGTTATTATATAGGAGGCCAAGCTGAGGGTGATGCAAGTTGATAAGTGAGTGAGTGAAGGGAATATGACAACATTCTAGTAATTTCAAGCCAGAGGACATTAGCAATAGACTTGTTACATTGTAAGCTCTTGGGGAATCAGAACCCCTTTGGCATGATGATGGGCAAAAGCATTGACCAATTGGCTATCCCACCACCCCTGAAGCAGACATTCACCACTTAACTGATACCCACAAACATGGCTATAGTGCCACCAAGCTGCAATTTCAAAACACAAATCATAGATAGGTTCCTGTTATGCCTATCATGGAATAATTATTCATACAAAATTCATTATTACCACTACAAGCAATGTATTAGGATTCAGATATTAGGAAAATATAGATATAGAATATTAGTTTCATCATGATCAGTAATAGCTTAGATTAGGACACTTGTTTAAAGTAATAAAAATGCTCATCTCACAGACAAACTATTGAAAAATGTATAAGTTACGGCTGCACAATTTCACAGATGTTCAAGATAAATCCTGGCCTAAGGTATCAAGAACTCAAGCTGTTAGACAAACCTTTCAGTAAGACAAAGTACTGTCTAGACGGTTTAATTAACTGTTTTGATAAAGTAAACTTGTCATCAATATAGGACAAACTTTATGGATAACAACTTCTTTTTATTGGTGAGTGAGTGAGTTGTTATCCATAAAGTTTGTCCTATATTGTACTTCCCAACTTCTAAAATGCCACTCAAAGAAGKTAAACATGTCATCATCTATATTACAATAACATTAAGCAAACACCAATTTAGGGTCATTAAGACACATCTATTGTAATCCAAGCATCCTATTGTAATACCATAAACATCCAAGCATACAGTAAATGTGCCAACAAGATTAGTACCAGTTGAAATAGGATTAGCAGGATTAAGTACTCCCCCCTGTCTGGTCATTCTAGTGATTGTTCTTGTAGGACACACCCCAGTCTCTATATCCTGTATTTCATTGGTTAATGTAGGGCACACCCATTTTAGTATCAGTCAATGAATCGTAATCTCTGTATTGTTTCAATTTTAGATAAATAGTCACCAGTACCAAATGTTTGGCAGTAGGGTTTAGACTCGCAACACAGGTCAGCTCTAGCCCTCAGCCCAGAGGGTTGTACCATTCTTGTGAATAAAATTGTGATTAGCTTCTTGTGACTTCGGACTCCTTGCTGAGTTAATTCCCCCAAGCAAACCAGCACGCCAGTTAGATAAGGGGTTTCACAAGAACCCTCACTTGGACCCAAGACCCTTATCATAATATACCAAAGGATCTCAACTTTCACAAATGAAGACATTTTAGCCACCAAAGATCTGATGACAAAGGTCTCAACAATTAGCATGTGCTATGAAACATAAACATCTGCAGTTCCAGATCAAGATAAACAGAATACCAACAAAAATTCAGTCAAAGTTATGAAATAGCATTGTCATAAAGTGATGCCGACAATTGAATTCCAGTTGGAGGATTCAAACCCATAAAGTTTAAGAATGAAGGCAACTGAGCCACCACTGACCTCACCATCGATGACACAGGCCACTTGCAAACGCTGTGAAACTTTGTTTCAAAGTCTCCAGGACTATCCGCAACATCAAGTCATGTATAGTTCAAGACAAGCAGTATACTGATAAGAATTCTGTCTGGGTAATGATGTTGCTTTGGCATATATTGAGCTACAACAGTAAATGATTTTGGTTTTCCGCTACTTTTAGCAATATGCCAGCAATATCATGTTGGGGGACACCAGAAATGGGTGTCACACATTGTACCTACATGGGAAATCAAACCCAGTTGTTCAGTATGAAGAGTGAACACTATAACCACTAGGGTATCCTTCCAGCCCTTCAGGTAGAAGACTTTTCGTTGATAATTATTGAATTCCGCATCCTGAATACACAAGTTGATTGTTGGGATTACAGAAGAAACTATCACCAGGAACAAAAACAGCATCTACTAAATATCTTGACTGCCTTGGTGTAACACATCCCCTTAAGTTAATTCACATTAGGATTGTGCAATCATCGGATTTCATCACGAGTGGACTGTGTTGGTCACAATGCACACAATCAATACATTGTAAGCTTGAGTAGAGTATATAATGCAAGTTAAACAAGCCCTGATTTAATGTATGTGCTATCTGTACTAATTACTGTAGTAATTTATCAAATGTCTGGACAAGGTCCATTCCAACTGACTGCCACCTTGTCCAGGATAACTAGCTATCAACAAATTGTATTGGCATGATATGGTCAGCATGGCTGAGGCAGCTGCAGAAGCAATGGTTTGGCAGGTCATGACCTGGTAGCATGCTCTGGAAGAATGATTCATCTGACAGGGCATAATCTGGTCAGCAATGGCAGTTGAAGAAGCTATGATTAATCTGGGAGGCCATGACCTAGTCAGTAATGCTGTAGCATTTCCAGGAGCAATGGTTAATCTGGGAGGTCATCATTGACCCTTTCAGCAACAATGAAGCAGTTCTAAAACCAAAGGTTAATCTCCAAGGGCTTGATCTGGTCAGCACCAAGGTAGCAGTTTTTGAAGAAATTGTTATTCGGAGAGACCATAACCTGGTCAGTAATGCTTCATCAGTTCTTGAAGCAAGTAATATTCTGGGAGGTCATGACCTTGTCAGTAATGCTGTAGCAGCTCTTGAAGCAATGGCTATTCTGGGAGGTCATGACCTGGTCAGTAATGCTGTAGCAGCTCTTGAAGCAATGGCTATTCTGGGAGGTCATGACCTGGCCAGTAATGCTGTTGCAGCTCTTGAAGCAATGGCTATTCTGGGAGGTCATGACCTGGCCAGTAATGCTGTAGCAGCTCTTGAAGCAATGGCTATTCTGGGCGGTCATGACCTTGTCAGTAACACTGTAGCAGCTCTTGAAGCAATGGCTATTATGGGAGGTCATGACCTTGTCAGTAACACTGTAGCAGCTCTTGAAGCAATGGCTATTCTGGGAGGACATGACCTGGTCAGTGACAGTGTAGTTGTAGAAACCAAGGTCATTTTCTGGGGTCATCAGCAAGATGGTTTTAGAAGCAATGATTAATTCAAGAGTGCCTTATCTGATCAGCAACCATTTAGTAGCTCCAGAACCAATGGTTACTCTGTGAAGGCCCAGATCAGGTCAGCAAAATTACAGCAGTTCTGAAACCATGCTTAGTCTTGGAGGGCATGAGCTGCTCAGCAACAATGTAAGAGTTCTAGATGCAATTATTATTCTGAGAGGGTCTTGTCTTACCCTAAAAATGTAGCAGTTCTAGAACCAATGGTTATTCTGAGAGGGCCTGAGTATGTCAGAAACACTGAGGCAGTTCTATATGCAACAAGTGTTTGCCACTAATATGTCAATGTCCCCCGCTTCTAAGAAGAATGAAATGAAACATATTTACTACTTTTAATTTTGGGGTCACATACAAGAAATGACTGGTGTCTGCAAAATCACCCAATGTAGGCTGTTGACATAATTGAAGACATTGGGTGCAATGTTTTATGAGATATCGCTTCTACATAAGTTTGAAAAGATGTCAAAGTGTTGTGGTGACCTTGAAAATAAGGTCAAGGTCACCAAAATCGCTGCTGCATACAGTCCCCTGTTTTGTGTTGCAGTGGGGGACAATAATTAATCTGGGAAGGCACAATCTAGTTGGCAACACTGCAACAAGTCAAGAAGCAATGGTTAGTTTGGGAGGACAGTACAGAGGCTATTTCATTTACATTGTAGAATATGAGATGATGCCTTCACAATGAAATGTAGTATGAGGATATATTGGAAGTTGTAGATGCCTTGTAGTATTTACTTTATAAACATGTTTCTTGAGACATACATTCATTTGATAACCGAAAAATGTTGAAGGTAAGACTTATCATCTGTGCTGAAGAAATTCCAATACCTTAAACGGAATAATGAAGACTACTGTAAAATATGTGGGTTTTGTACATTGCAAACTGCAAAGTCTGAACAGCCACTACAGACACATCCAGCTAAAGTAAGGTCATCTGGAAGAAAGGTTTCAACTTAAATTGT
This sequence comes from Haliotis laevigata, assembly GCA_008038995.1. NCBI lineage: Eukaryota > Metazoa > Mollusca > Gastropoda > Lepetellida > Haliotidae > Haliotis > Haliotis laevigata. Next base: position 139,241 of record VKKT01000256.1, read on the forward strand.
GTCTACTTGTTGTAAATGTAGGTTTAAATGCAAGATTGGATTGATTGATGTCCTGTGTGGTTTTACTTGATAAACGCTGGGGTAGTTTCTGAGACTTGAAAGAGGTTAGGCTTTCTTTGTTCAGCTAATCCAGACAGACTGGTTGAAGAGATATATCCCACATCAATCAATGCTGTGCATGAACAGAAGGTATACAGTGTTAAACCTACAGAAGACACTGATGTAATGATCAGAAATATCACTGGAATGCTGTCTGTGCCTTCAAGTGAGGTGAAATGGGGGTTTAATGTCGTGCTTGAGAATATTTCACTCATATAACTACATGCATCCATGTGTATGTGTGGCTGCTTGTACTAGCCCAGACTTAACCTGGTTTTATAGTGCTAGCCCACTGAGATACCATGCCGCAGTGAAGCATGAACACCCCACTCAGACACATTAAACTGATTCCAAGCCGACTAGTCCTTGTTGTACCCATTAATGCGGAGCGCCAGGCAGGGACCAACAAGTACCATATTTTAACGTCTTTTGGTATGACGTGGAGGGGGATCTAACCTGCGACCTTCCGCTCTCCAGGTGGACGCTCTAACCACTACACCATGGAGGCGGTCTGTGGCCTTAAGGAGATATTGATACAATTTTCTGTTTTCAAGAAAAGCTGATACAGCGACACAGAGTTGTACCTTCTGGAGGTATTGATACAATGGTACACCTTCAGTATATACTGACACAATGATACAGTGTTGTAACTACAGGAGACATTCATACAATGTTACACCCTCAGTATATACTGACACAATGATACAGTGTTGTATCTTCTGGAGATATTCATACAATGGTAAACCTTCAGTATATACTGACACAATGATACAGTGTTGTAACTACAGGAGATATTCATACAATGTTACACCCTCAGTATATACTGACACAATGATACAGTGTTGTATCTTCTGG